>CM034156.1:576925719-577183219 GCA_019776745.2 Taxus chinensis | reverse complement strand
CCACATATGTGAAGTCACCCCCCATGGGAAACCTCCAAACAAGACATGCAAAACACCACACTAAAAAACATTACCCAAGTTATAAAATTTGGCATTGTTGCTCAACACCTGATATCCTTTTGTGGTTTTTCCCCTATCATGTTCGATGTATGTGATAAAAGTACTGCACACAAAAAATACCTCATTGGCCTTTTGGCTGTATTAACAACACCAAGAAAAAATATATAAACTCAACATTCATCATTCGACATTAGCATTTATATTATCCATCAATATATCAAAATCTAACCCTACCATACATGAGATTACAATTATATTCTAACATACCAAAACATAACATGTCAGTATAAAATCCACATCATGAAAATCAACATATATCAAATTGTCTAACATCACTATCTAGTGCATCATAATAAAACATAAACATCATAATGTCAATAATCCAAATATCAGTATAATCTATAGTCTACTGATCAATGTATTAATATCAAATTATCTAAGCATCAATCCAATAATATCAATATACAGATCAAACAATGTCGAAGAGGAGTGGGCACTACACCATCTATCATGGATTTTAATTGGAAGACTTGACTGCTTCACTCTAAGGGTTGTGTTAATCCCCTAGGATCAACTTTGACCTAAAAAGTACTAATAAATGTTACATGGATTTTAATGCATGATATACCAAGTCAATGACATAATTTTTAAAATTGTCTTGGAACCATACAAAAATTGGAATCATAAATAACCTATTTACTAGAAAAGAATGCTTGTAAACAATTGCACCATTGGAAACATGAATTTGTCAAAATAAATTCCTATGGTTTAAAAATTAGGAAAAGTTAAAAACTTAAACTTAAAAAAGGAACACTTTTCCATGAAAAATTCATTCTTACCTACTACCGTCATTAGACAAAACACTAGCCTTGGAATAGGGTATTGAAATATATGATAGCACTCCAAATATATAATTTTTTAAATTAAGGATAAAGGTTTTTTTATGGAGACCTTACAAAAGAATTATAAAAAAGGTCTTATACCTTGAAAAAATTATTAAAAATAAAGAGTCAACAAGAAATAAAACTTCCAAGTAGTGAAGGAATGAACAACACCCAAAGAAAATTACCACTAATGGGAAAGGAATAAACAAGAGCTAGACTACAGCAAAAACAATGTGATTCACCTTGAGAAAGAGGAGTTCTTTTATAATTACTTGATTGCACTTTGTACCATTACTCTTCATCATGTTTATTCACACTAAAAACCTCAAGAGCCTTGTTGAATTTTTTTATAGAAATATACTTGTTATAATGCATACCTTCCCAGAAATCAATAATGTTAAGCTTTTTAGGGTCATAAGGAGCCTTCCTTTCCATGAGCACAAGTCATACCATAACCTTCTTATCCATACACCCAGGATTCTCAATATTAAACCCTACTTTAAAAATTCCAGGAACCAAGATACCATTAGAATATCCACATATTTATTCATCTTTAACCTCATAAAACAAGTTATCATGAAGTTCTCTAGCTGAATCCAAAACAAAATTCATTTGGTCTTTGAAATACTTCAATTTTTCAAAACTGTTTGTGATCTTGACTTGCCCTGAGATTGTAGGCCCAACATTCTCGGAGGGGGAAGAGGCTCCCAAGTCCAGGTGAGTGACAAATGGCATCAGACTAGCAACTAGTGCCAACACACCCCACACACATGCACACACCTTTTTTTCCATTTCATCATGTACTTCCATACGCACTTCCTACACTCTCCTTCCTCACAGTCAACTCCTCCACTACCACCGTTGAAAGAAATTCCACCAAACTAGTTCCCAACACAAACACTGGAAACAACAACATGGATTAACGTACCACATTTACCCAAGAAGGGTCGACTTGAAATAGATCCTTTGTCCCAAATCCAACAAGATTTAATACCATGAATTGAGAAAGGAAGGTCCCCCAAGAATTGATAGACAACATCCTTAGGAAGAATTGAAACATATTATTACGAATATTATCTTGGAGAAAGAAAAAGTGGTTGAGTTTACATCAAGAAAGCTTTCTATATTTTTACAAATGCCTAGAAAACATCAAGTTCCTAAAAATGCAGAGATAGACCCAACAATATCACCAAGACAGGGAAAATGGGAAGAACCTTATCAGGGAAACCTAGAAACCATCTAGTGATGGTTATGGTAGTTTTTCCATAGAACCAAGGCCTTTTTATAAAACACTAAGGATATCATCCTTTGATTAAAAAAATAAACAGGGTCAAAGCATATAACTGTGTCCCACTTTTTTGTAGTTTTTGTACTTTCAGAAAACTATGTCTGACAACCAAAACATGACCAAACACATATAAAATGACCAAACATGCATTTTTAAGAGGCTATAAATACCAAGGTGCAGGGCATCCAGAATTTACCCTGATTTTTTAAATTTTTATAGTATTTTTTAAGTAATTATTTACTAGTCAAATTTTAAAATATTTATGGCCACAAAGTGGGACACCACTTGTATGCTTTGACCCAACAACATTGATCTATTGGAGAGGGACAAAATGTCGAGGATCCAAAATAGCCTCCATTTTATACTAGACGAAGCTATTATAAAATTTATATTAGGTCTTAAATCAGATAACCTACCGACCAAAGAATTTATGTATCTTTCATATACACTGGCTAGCACCTCATCTAGAACAGATAACACATGAGTAACATCTTTCGAAGAGAGGGTAAAAGGGATGATGTTGTATTTATTCATACAATGGCATAGATGTTCATCCCATGTCATCTTCCCACATCAACTCCGAAGCTTTTTCATTCTACACCAAGCCCTCCTGAACAAAACCAATTTCATGATCTTGTGAGGGAACATTTTGAAACCCTTATTCCCACTATTTCCCTCCCTCTCTCTCTCACTCATACATTAGTGAGATAAAATGAATCAAGATGTTTGAAAAATTTAGTATAATATCCTCAACATTATCCACTAAAGCTACTTATTTTTCCATCTTGGTTTGATACATATTCATTAGCTCTACAAATGTAAGGTTTCCTCGTCATTTTCAATTTTGTAAAAAAATGAAAAATGGATATCATTTGATATTCTTTTAAACAAAGATCAAGTAAAATATTTTACACTTATGCATGCCTCTACAAATCTATTTCAAAAAACCTTTTATCTGTAATCCAATGTATTATAAAAACTGATACTAAAAATGTCTAGGTCAAGAATGGGGAATGCATTTAGGTTTTCATATCAAGGAGTAAACATGTCCCTACTCTTGCATCATTTTATTTTATGAACTTCCTAAAAAAAATTCATGCTCGATCCTTGTGAAGAATGGAAAATTTCAACTTTAATAGCTCATTATAGTTCTATGAAACATGATAAAATTTATTTCTATTTAAAATTAGGTAAAATTTAATGGCTATTATTACGTAGGTTAAATTCGATGGTTATTGAAATTTAGGTTATAGTGTATAGCTATTGATCATACTTCACTTTTTGTTTTTACTAAAATACAATACAATAACGATTGGACTAGCAATCGCATGTGTACAATGCAATGTGAAAATCAAACGATATATATTTTTTCGTTTAGAGGAATAGTTAAGTAGTTGGAAGAGTTCCTAACATAAATCTTGGTGTAAGATACAAAGATGATAGAGCAGAGGCTAAATTCACAGAAGAAAGTGTCAACTAAACAAACTGTGGATCAAAAATGAAAATAACAGGATGAAAATTAAAAATTATTACACATGGGGGTTGCTCACCTTTTGTGTCCATTGAAATATTTTCTTATTCTTAGATTTTAAATATGAATTTTTGGCCTATAGTAAATGAAAAAATTGTTGGACATTAGTTACTTAAAATTTGTCAACTCTTCAGACATAACTATGCCTGAGCATTGGTACCTAGCATATCCACCAAACTTGTCATGGACACATGTTATATGAACTTGTAAAAAAGAAAAATATAGGTAAAAATAAGACCAAGAAACCGAGTCACCCATCTATACATTCGTTTTAATATTGTCATTCTCTTTATACACAAATGTTATCATCTAATAACCACATCATATATCTTCTATAACTTTTTGATTCTCTTGTATTATGCTTGAACTACCAATCCTTTGCAATTTCACAACCCCCTTCATCCAAATCATCATTTTATAGAATCAACAAAGGTTTTGAAACTCCAGAAAATTTTACCAATGACTTTTATGTGTTATCTTTCTTCTTGTGACAATTTATACTCTGTATGATATTATTGATCACTTTTCTCTGCGCATGAATTTCATCTTTCTTATTGAAAGGTCTTTCTAAATATTTTGTATTATCTTTCATTGGAAATTGCATGTTTTATAGAAGGTAAAGCTTCAGTTTCCTCGGGAAGTGATGTTGCAACAAAAGAAGAAAGAGGAAAAGGCTAATTTACTACACATTTTATCCTACCAACATTATTTCCACATTTATTTTTAAGGTTTCCCAACAATCTAATACTTTCCAAGTATAATCTTGCTGCTTACTCCATACTTTATGCATTATTTTCTTTGTTAGGAGGGATTTTGTATCTCAAAAAGAAGTATTTATTTTGTGTTTATATTTTTTTGGATTTTTTCTTTTCATGATGCACATGTAAATTTCACAAGAGATCAAACATTATGGCATTCAATTCACAAAACAAAGACATTTGATTGAGTTGTATTTTTATTCCGACTATGGTTGTGTCAGTGAAAATGAATTTCTAGAATGTACATATCATTTCCCAATTCCCATTCATGTAGCTCTATAGCTAAAAACACCAAGAAAACATCCAAACATCCTTCTGAAAAAATGTTTATAATAAACAAGGTATCATAAACTAAAACCTGATAGATTATAACTTATATAATATTACTTGGACAAAATAAGAAAAGTGGAGGAATTGAAATTAAATTATAATGGTGGTATTGGTTTGTAGAAACATCTCCAATGCTTCCATCTTGCATTTTCCCTTGACTTTAGTTTATTCAAAAGGACCCAAAAAATTAGTGAACTGTAAAAGTATAGATAACTTGGAATGGACAAAAGGGACCTCAAAAGATCTCATATTAATTTATAAAAGATGCAAATTTTATTGTTTACCACTAAAACAAAAAAATCCCCCAAATACCAATTCATGGAAAGACAAAGGAATTCCATTTCTTAAAATATCCTGGCAGCCCAAAAGAGAGGGACTAACCTAAATGTGTGTATGTGTTCCAAAAGCAAGGTTTATGGCCATCATCTTATACCGCACCTTCAATTTGTATATACCCACGTAAAATTTCATATTCCCATATAAGAAATAATACAAAAGAAAGCACCAAGGGAAAATCATTATACCTTGTGAGTAGAAGTGCTTGCACCAAATAAAAAATCTTGATGAAAATCATCTCTACTGAAGTCTTTGTCCTTAAACCCTTCGATTTTGAATTATAGAGAGACATGAATTGATGTGAACAACTAAAATAAAAATGCTTCTCTCTTACAATCTCCAAAATTTCTTACAACGAAGCTATCTACATAAAACCCTAAAAACCACTGGTGATAACAAGGATTTTCCTTGATCTTTACCGAAACAACTACCACAATAGGTTTTGAACCTGACTTTCACCAATGTCTGTCTAAGGTAAAAATGAAGGCAATGATCCAAATTTTTAGAGGATAAAATATGTTTAAAAAAATAATTTAAAACATAGAACTAAAGTTCCACATGTGTCACCATGCAAGGGAAAATTAAAACATAACTTTTTTAAATTTATTTTTATATTACCTATGATATCTTATGTATATTATGATTTTTTTAAGGGTTTGAAGAGTTAGGAAACATTTTAAATTTGATTTTATTGGAATTTGATAGAGATAAGATTGTTCTTGAAACAATTAGATATGAATCGTATAGTTTCATAAGTATTTGTTTCTCCATTTATTTAACTTCAAAATAAAATTTGAGTAGGAAAACATAGACCCATGAAAAACAAACCCACCAACCAGGTTAGCATCTTTCAAAACCCAAATCAGAACATGGAGAGTGACACATCCTAAATAGCCTTTCACACCTGTCATTTTCCTTGCACAATAATATAATCCCTTTATTTGAGATCTAGAGGTGTTAACCATGTTGAAAGCCCAAGTTAACTTTGTAAATTTATAATTAATTGGATAAACAGAGGAAGAATTAAATTAAATAAATAAGAAAAACATTATGGGGAGTTGTGCTAACCAGAGCTCTAGCTAATAGCTGTCCAAATATCAACACCATTGTGGGTTAAATCAGACCTACACATGAAGACAAATATGTAAGTTAAAGGGAATCCTAGTTTCTTCCTTGAGGATTTTCATCACTTGCAAAAGCAACTCATCTAGAACAATATTTTTTAGAACATTAACATCCTCACCGTCAAGAATATCCAATAAAATGCCATGGCGTGAATGATTTTCCAAATTTTGATCATCATCATAATAAGTGCCTCAAAGCTAATGACATTCTATGATCAGTGGTGCTTATGCCTAATCTCAGTCTCAACCACACAAGTGGCCATCACTCCTACAGAAGCCCATAGCCAGTCCATAGTCGAATCTGATAATTTAAACTATATTCATTTTTGAGCTGGGTATGGAGAAAAGGTAATGTCGCCATTAGAGGAAGCTTCTAAGCACATATGGATTTTTTTTGATATAGATAAGATTTTTATTGAAAATATTAGATATCAATCATATAGTTTCATAAGTCCTTTTTTGTTTCCATATATTTAACTTTAAAATAAAATTTGAGTAGGAAAAATAGACCCATGAAAAAGAAACCCACCAAACGGGTTAACTGCTTTCAAAACCTAAAGTAGAACATTGAGAGATACACATCCTAAATAGCCTTTCACACCTGTCATTTTCCTTCTACAATAATATAAGCCCTTTATTTGAGATCTAGAGGTGCTAACCGTGTTGAAACCCCGAGTCAAATTTGTAAATTTACCAGTAATTGGATAGATGCAACAAGAATTATGTTAAATAAATAAGCAGAATGTTACGGGAATCTGGGCTAACTGGAGCTCTAGCTAATAGCCATCAAAAAAATTAGTACCATTATGGGTTAAATAATACCTGCACACGGAGATAAATCTATAAGTTAAAGGGAATCCTGGTTTCTTCCCAGAGGCTTTTCATCACTTGCAAAAGCAACTCATTTAGAAAAATATTGTTCATACCATCAACATTCTGACCATGATGAATATCCAATAAAAGGCCATTGTGTGAATGCTTTTCCAAATTCCGATCATCATGATAATAAGTTCCTTGAAGATAATGACATTTTGTGATCGGTGGTGCTTATGCCTAATATCAATCTCAACCACACAAGTGGCCATTACTCATAGAGATGCCCACATTCAGTCCACATTCAAATACAATAATTCAAACTATATACATTTTTGAGTTGGGTATGGAGAAAAAGTAATGTTGTCGTTAGAGGAATATTCCAAGCATCGACGGAATTTTTTAGAGATCTGTAATGTAACAGTGGGAATGAAGCACGGTAAAAACCAATTAGGTTGCCAACAAATCAACCAAAAAAAATCTCTGATAAAGAATGATTACGTATGTTTCCTCGGTTACTGTGGATCACCGCCTCACATGTAAGCGGGATGGGGTGCTCATCCCATTTTGAAATGCCATTCGGCATAATAATTTAAAACAAAAAATTTGGAACAAGGAATGGATGTTTGTTAGAAAAATCTGATGCTAAGTGGACTTATACCATATCTATAATAGAAATAGAATAGAGAGAGAACTCAAATATGTTTATAAAATTCAAAAATTGTAATCCCCTGCTCTATCTGTTGTGTAATTAAGAGGGAATATATTAATATTTACCAACTTCCATTAAGAATTGTTAAAGGCAGTGTAAATAGATGTGTAAATTGTAATTTAAAGGTGCATTATTTCATTGATATGTAAGAATTCCTTCTTAAATAAAAAATGAGGGATTATTTTCAATTCAAAAAATTGTGAAGTAGATGCATATAAGAGAAAGAAGATTTTTACTTAAAAACGAGGAATTACTTTGTATTAGTAAACAAAGTACATACCTAAAAATCCAAATCCAACGAAGAACTTAACATGAGCTTACCCTTGCATGAATAAATCTTAATGGAATTCCTCATCATATACTCAATCACCCAAAGCACACTTCCCACACTCAATACTTTATAATTAATGCCACAACTACGTCTTAGTTCAGAATTGTCTCCCACACATCCGAAATGTGTCCAGTAGTACTTTTCGGAATCCAGACTCAATTACACCATCTCATTCGTTTGAGGTTTCATCGCATAATTCTTATCTTCCACAACAACAACAGAAAGCTCTATAACATTTGTATTCTCCCCATATCTGAGCCCATTCCCGCACAAATTAGGGAACAACATCCATTTAACGGTCTTGGGATCAAAACTCTTGCCAGAAACATGAGCTTCCATGAAATTACCCCCTTCAAAGGAATTGTAATATAATGGCCAATAAATTTCCTTTCCAGATCACGCCGACACAATTCATTAGTAGCATAATCATATCCGGAAGAGTCTCCCAATGATTTGTGCGGGTATCATACCGAAGAGCGCTTTTGGATGATTTTTTGTTTGGATCTCATATTCCAAAGCTAGGATAGATGAAATAATTGATCTTAGCACAGCCAAATCTCCTGCACCGATGTCCACTGGGGATTTCTGTAGACTGCCAACATCCTCCTCCTCCTCCGCCGCCTTGGATATTGTAGAAAGAAAACCCATTGAAATTGTGGTGGGAATAGTTTTTATTTTTGGTGGCACTACAGAGATTTATGCTATTATGGTGTAATTTATTTAAAGGAGTTAGAAAACTATTTTTTAATTTATTTAAAGGAGTTGAGTTTATAATTTATAATAGTAAAGAAAAAACAACATGCAAAATTATAAAAACAAAAAGTAATTTTTTTAAAAATAGCAAAAGTAAAATTGTTAAAAATAGTTAAATCGTCATTTAAGCAGTCAAATTTGACATAGTCCCGTGAATGTTCATAAAGCCCTTTCCAATATGTGTAACACCTTCCGGCGTAATTACAATAAAATACAATAATGATTAATAAAATTTAATAACTAAAGTATTGATATGTCTTGATTAATGGTTAATGGAGTTTATTTTGGTTTATTCGTATAGGATATTATCATTTTATAATTTTGATAGTAAAAATATTCTTCGAAGTTTTAATCTTCTTCCGAAAACCCTAACCCTAATAGATGTCCTCATGGCGGCGGATCTCCCAGGACCCCTTTGCAGAGAACTACTTGTTCGCGCTCTGCAAAGCACTCTCAGGTTAATGGTGGTGGTTGCAATGGTAAATCTTTAGGAAGAGGTGCTTCTCTTGGCATTGGTCCAACTCACGGAGGAATTATGACTCATGGTGGCGTAGCTTTGAATCCTAGATCTACATCCCCAATTTTTTTTTGCTTCTCTCTTCCAACAAGGCGACAACTCCTGCTCTAAGCCTCGATGAGATCCTGCTCAACCTGCTGGTACAAGATACAATCTGGTGCTCAGTTGGGTTTACCTTGGTGGCTCTACCTCACGCTCCAATGGTAGCGGTGTCTATAAAAAATATTTTTCCGGTTGGGGGTGGTTCTATTGGTTGTAGAAATGTCCATGATTTGGCTTTCGGGTAGGGAAAATAGTCCCCTATAACTATGTTGCAACCAGACAGTCGGCTTTCTTCCATATACTTACACCCAGAGATCACTACGGCTAGTTACTCTGAGGCTAAGGTTCTGACCAATCCTTCTAATTGCTGGTGTGGGTCCTCTTCTGAACAACAGCTCGATTGGATCATCTACATTCAAGGACATTCTAGAGGGTAGGTTTTATTTTCAAGGTAGGATTTCACCCACACCTATGACCCCTGCTGTGACCACACCTAAGATTACTTTTAGGGAGGCAGTCCTGGATTCGAAATGATTATACCAAAAGCACGCCCTGATCAGGAGATGCAGCGGACTCTGGCCTAGCCTACCTGCCCTCCACGATTGGATCACAAAGCATTGGGTCTTGATTCTCACGGTAAGGTTAGATCTTTCTTCCTATGCAAAAGGAACATTCATTGCTGATTTTTACTCAATCAAGGATAAGGAAGTCAAAGCTAAAAAATTCTGGGTTTTTCAATCACACTACCTGGTTTTGAAAACCTGACTTCCATCTTTTAATCCGTTCACTCGATCCTTTTCTTGCAAACCATTCTAGATAAGACTCTCTCATTTACCGCTCAAATTCTCGGACCACACATATCTGATCTCTATTGGAAGTTCTCTCTGGGTCATATCTTATTTATTGATCCCCAAACTACTGATTTCACACTCACAACCTTTGCTAGAATCCCTGTTGACCTTGACAACATCCAAAATTATCTCTGCTAATATAGAGATCAAAGTCCAAACCAAAACTTAGACACAACCTTTAGATTATGATGACCTGCCCTTCAGGTGTAGAAAGTGTTTTTCTACATGACACATTATTGATGTTTGTGGGATGGAAAAATCTAAAGATAGTAAAAATAATTGGTGGAAAGATGCCCTCCCTTAACATAAGTTCTTTAAAGTTAAGGGAGAATTGGACCGAATTGTTGATATGGAGGAAGTTCCTGAAACTCAAATTAGAGATATCCAAGTGGATGGTAACAAGGTTCAAATTTAGGGAAAAAAGAAGGAAAATGTTACTCCATCCACTTACGTTGTGTTGAAGGAAAATGTTTCTCCTTTTCCTTTGGAAAACAATACTTATATAGCGATTGATAGTTATTCTTCTGCTTGAGGAGGATACTCATGTGTGGAAAATGGTTCAACATTGATAAAATCTCAAGAAAATTGTTTCTCCTAACTAGGTGGTCCATTGTTGTGTAGCTGTCGTGTTGTTGCTTCCTGGTTGCATTATCTATTACATATTCCCGTTTCAAACTGTTTGTTTATGGGGTGTGGTCCCCATCCATCTTAGAATTACTATTGTTTTTCGTTGTTGTTCTATTATAATATCTGGTTGTTGAACCCTTTGTTCCATGTGGTATAGTCCCCTTCAAAACCATTTATCAATATTAAAAAAAAATTATATAAGGATTGAATAATATCTAGATTTATTTTTTCCCTTTCGTAAACATGTATCTCAATAGTTTAAGGTTAATAATTAAATATATAACATTGGTCAAAGGAGTTTTGTCATGATTTTAAGGATTCCATTTTCTACTCCTATGCTCCCAATCCACCATTTAAAATTCTTTCTTATAAATTCTCTCGTTTATGCACATATTTTAATATTTTAACCCCTATATTAATTTTAGAAACCGCTACATCCTACTTGTACTCTAACTTCTTATGGATCTCCATTAAAATTTAGTAGAATTAATACCACATTGGTTTCTAGGATTAATTGAGAGAAACATAAACCCAAAATTACTATTACCTACATAAATTACTGGTGACACCATGGAAATGGTCAATTGGTGGCAAGATGTTTTTTTTTTTTTTTTGCTAGAGCTTCCCTTGTTCTCATTTGTGGCTCTATAATTTTAGAAAAAATCCATTTAATTTTCTCTTCATTCTCATTTTTTATTCTTCAACGAATTATTCAATTGCTTCTATGACTCATAAAAAGTTTCTTATTCGAAATAATTATCCCATGTATTTTTTATTAGCTTTATATGCATCAACATACAATCTTAAATCTTTTTACAAAAGATAAATATAAACACAAATCTTAATATAAAAATACCCTCATGCCAATGGGGATTTCATCTTTATAGATTCTTCACTACCTTAAATAAAAGTTTCATCATTAGTGCATCTTGGAATTTCTTCTATGACTATATTCCCCATTGAATAAAACATTATCCAATATTATTTTTTAGGCTTGGTCCATGCTATCATATATACCTTGATAAACCATTATTCTTATCATATTAATAGGGTTTTCATGAAGATAATACAAATGACTCCCCTACTAACATAATGGGTGATTGGTTGCAAGATGAGTATATTTAATTTCTGGGGCTTGTCCTTTTCTTGTATATGGCTACATAATGAAAAAAAAAATTCAATTTCCTTTAAATACATTTCTTACTACCCCCAATTTCCATGTCTTTTTAATGCATCTTAATATCATTTATAGATAAAATAAATTCTTCATTCATTATATCAATGTTGATCCCATATTTGGTGGCATTCTTTGTCTAAGATAACATATAAACCTTGATATACTAGATCCTTATGCGAATGGGAGTTATACCACACTGGATTTATCCCTCTTACTAACTTAATGGTCTTGGGCTATTGGTGAGTTATAAGTAGTTTGAAATCATAAACCCAAGTTCCATTCCCATTGAGTTCATTGGATGCTTTCAATAAGTGACCACGGGGACACCTTGAGGTAGGGATCAAACTTCTCCATATGGACCAAGTGGAACATAGTTGCGTGCTCCGTATGCGGATCGTTCGGTGGATATTAAGGACCCAAACCCACCTCCATGTCCCACTTAGAGATAGTGTTCCTCCACCACTCTAGTTCATAGCTCTGGTATAGTAAAAGAGTTTACCATCCAAAACTTCGGTGCAAGGGTGTGTCTTGATGGTGGAGCCTGAGTGCTCGCCAGCCAGCCACCCAGGTTCTAATCCCCCAAACCTCAGGGAACCTGTTACCCTTGCATTTACACAACCGGTAGGGAGGACTCACCCTGCATTTGTGAGCCAACAAGTGCGCCAGGTCACTAGGTCATTAACTCCTCTAATATTAAAAAAAAAGTAGTTTTACTGAAATAATTATTATTCCATAACTATACTAGAACATGATTTATTTACAATATTTATAATTCATGTTCGGAACTAGCATTAACATGAATAATCCACAATTCTAGTGGTATAGAGAAGTTGACATCACACAATTTTTATACTGTAATTTTGATTATTATTACAAAGTATTGGTTAATAAAATCATTCTTTTAGTTATGAAAACTATTTATAACTATCTTAATTTTTTTTTATTAATTGTATTACTCACAACATCATTTAAATATTGGATGGACAAATAAATTTAAGAGGTGCACAAATTTTGAACAAATAAAGTTAAGAGCTGCACAAATTATCAAATAATGCATATATTATATATGTTGTGGATAATTCACAATCAATACTTTAGTGGTGTAGACTTTAAAAAAAATTATGTTGAACTTCAAAATGGTATGAAACATGAATTGGAATTATGATGCATTAAATAAGGTGGACTATCAACTTAAAAAACAATAAAAGTGATGTATTAAATGTCCACACTACATATAATGTTACACTTTATATATAATACACAATCAAAATTCTCGTTGTAGTTTGAAGAATCTTATTTATGAAACCTTAAAAAAACTATGATTTTTTCACATTTAAAATTGACGAATATAGATATTTTTATAAATATAAGTTTAACTTTTACAAATTTCAAATATCTAACTCATATTTTATAGAAGTTAGCCATTTATTTAGACAATTAACTTTTTTCTTCTTTTATGAATGATTAGTTGACTCTACTCCTAATAGCATGGACTATCAGAAAATAATAGTATTCATGATTTTAATTATCTATACCTATAGAATTAATTATGCCATGTTTTCCCTTTTGGGCTTTGTAAATTATTCAATAATTAATCACATGGTTATCCACAATAATTTTTTTAATGTTTAGATCTTAGCATTTTTTTTATCGTATACTATCAAAAGTATAGACTTAACTTGTGCATTAAAGTGTCCACAACATATGTTTTATATTTTCAACATAATACTCACTCAATATTTTAGTGTAGATGTTTTGAATATTTTAATTGAACCCTAAAAATTTCGTCAAATTTTGAATCATGATACAATATATAATATCGATTATCAAATATTATACTTAAATACTATACACATATAGAATAATATATAATCAAAATTCTCAAGTAGACTTTAAATATTTTTTTGTGAAACCATTAAAAGTTGTGTGAACAAAATTAATAGTGAGAATTTCTATTTCGATCTTGTAGACTATTAATAATTCTATTTTCAGATGTTTAAGTTTTTAAAACATGTGGATAAATTTTGATATAGAAAAATTTATTTTTTCACAAGAAATACATACATACATATCTACCATGTGCACACACATATTATATGGAATAATACATAATTAAATTTTTTGAGTCAACTTTAAATAAATTTTTGTGAAACTCTTAAAATTTGAGTGAAAAAATTTATTAGTGAGATTTTAATTGAGGTCTTGTAGATTATAAATAATTATATTTTCAAATGTTAAGGTTTTGACAAATTTTTAAAGCATATGGAGAAATTGTGATATCCCCTCAATGAAAATTTTAAAATGTAGATATTTTAGGAGAAACACACACATGTGTGCATGCATACACACATGCATGCGTGCGCGCACACACACACACACACACACACACACAAACTATGGATTAATACATAGTCAAGAATTTTGGGTAGACTTTAACTAACTTTTTGTGAAACCCTTAAATGTTGTGTGAAAAAATTAATAGTGATATTTTTATTGGTATCTTTAAGATTATCAATAATTATATTTTCAAATGTTAAAGGTTTTAAAACATGTGGAGAAATTGTGATATACCCTCAATTAAATTTAGAAAATGATGAAATAGTGCACATAGTTTCTCATAAAATGAGAAAACATGATTTCTCCAAAATGAAATTTCAAGAATGTGGATATTTTACAAATGTTAAAGTGTCATTTATAAAATTGTAGAAAATCAACTTTGTATTTTATATAATATATCCATTTAATGTCGATAATTTACAAATTTTTCAGATTTTTTTTTTTTTTTTTTTTTTTTTTTTTTTGTGGATAACCATGTGGATAAAAAAGGCTATTTCTAGTAGTGAAGGGTGCCCATTTTATGTGGGAGAATAACTTGTAGAGACCGTAACTTTTGATCTGACTATTGGATCATCTTGAAATTTTATAGGGAAGTAAATATACATTAGTGCTATTTTGAGGTCAATTTTCTTGGAAGGTTGTGTCCATTTGGCACATTTTCGGACGCGGATTCATTAATCTAGTGGCCTAAAATTGGCTCCAAATGTTTTTTTCACTTTTGACTAGTTCTTAGAAATTTAATAACTTTTGTTTTGATTGTTAGAATACGTCCAAATTCTATGTGAGACTTAAATTATAAAGGCATATTTGGCACCTAAATTTTGGGGCATATTTGAGTTGTTTTTCTAGTAGGTAATTTTTGGCATTTTAGGGTTCTTAGAGTAGATGTGAAATAAAAGGACACTTTTAATGATGTAAAAGATTAGTGTGGATTAAAGAATGAGAAGAAAGCTATTTTGAAACTTCTGGTTTTTATTTGCAAAGTTTTTTATGTGTGTTTTGGAGGTATTTCAACCTCTTGCAGTTGGATTCCCATCAATTGGTATTAGAGAAGGATTTTCATCTTGCAGAAATAGTTAAGGTAACATATTACATTTTTCTATGTATTTTTTGCCTCTATTTTATATAATCATCGCTAGATGTGGGAGGGGAGATTATGCCTAGATGAATAGTCATATGTAGGAGCTATAGAGACAAGCTGGTGAGCTCACATGAGAAGTTACCCACCTTAGAAGGAGACATGTAAATGGAGATGCAGACCTAGATAGTGATATTGAAGAATTACCTGCATTAATGAATGGAGGAGATGAAGAAGTAAATGATAGATGTTAGGAAATAAGGGATAAAATATGCGGAATAATCCCTCACAGAATTGCAACAGTAGAAACTAATATGCAGAAATTATTACAGATCTCAAATAAAATTGTAGAATAAAATAACACAACACAAAGAGACAGTATTTAATGTGGTTCACCCAATTTGGACTACGTCCACCAAGAATCACTTGCTCAGATTTTATTACAAGCCACCGCTCTCTCAATACAATACCCAGATCCGTTTGCAGTTATGCTCAACAAACTCTACATAATTCACACCTGAATCCAAAACACATCTGTAATACATTTTCTTATACATCTATCATATGCATAAGACCATATAAATAGACAACTGCTTAAGCAGTTTGATACAAAACTGTGGGTATCAAAACCAAGGCCAAAAAACTGTGGGTATCAAAACAATGGGAAAAATACCGAAAAACCATGGGCCCAAAAACAGCCCATAACGGTTACCCATTACCCATGGGTTAATAAACCACCCATGAAAATTTAATTCGGGGGCTTCGCCCCCGAACCCCCCTGACCCGCTCAGCGGCGAGCGGGACTACCGTAAAAATACCCGAGTGTAACACATAGAAGGTGTACCACACTCTAACATGAAAATAGGCTCCACAAACATAACAATCTCCCACTTGGAGATTGATTTCCACTGAGCAAGCTTCTCAACCCTTCGCTATCATCCACGAAGGCCAACCAAAGCTGAACATAGCTTTAGTTTATCCCTTGTGACCACCTTGGTCATCATGTCTGTAGGATTCTGACTGGTATGAATCTTCTCCAACTTCAAGTTATCTTCCTCCAACGCTGTCCTGATGAAGTGATATCTCATCTGTATATGCTTCGTCCTGGAGTGGAAAGCAGAGTTCTTAGCTAGGTGTATAGCACTCTGACTATCACTATGCAGCTTACATTCCTCCTGCTTATGCCCCAACTCCTCAAGCAATTGCTATAACCAAATCATCTCTTTGCTTGCCTCAGTGGCAACAACATACTCATCCTCTGTGGTTGACAAAGCCACCAGCTTCTGTAGTCGTGAAATCCAGCTCACTGTTATCCCACCTATAGTGTAAATATAACCTGTCGTGATCCTCCTGTTGTCTACATCTCCAGCCATATCTGGATCTACATAACCATGTAAAGTGGTGTCTGATCCATTATAGCACAAAACTGTCCCCATGCTCCCTCTCAAATACCGAAGGATCCACTTTACTACTTGCCAATTCTCTTTACCTAGATCACTCATAAATCTACTCACAGATCCCACTGCATGGGCAATATCAGGCCTAGTGCATACCATATCATACATCAAACTACCAACTGCTGATGAGTAAGGTACCTTGGACATCTGGTTTCTTTCCTCCTCTGTCTTGGGACATTGCTCCTTTGATAACTTGAAATGGCTTGCCAAAGGAGTCCCAACCGGTTTAGCATCCTGCATATTAAACCTCTCCAAGACCTTCTTAATGTACTCTTCCTGAGATAAATTCAGCTTCTGTTCCTTCCTATCCCGAGATATCCTCATACCAAGGATTTGTTTGGTTGCACCCAAATCCTTCATAGCAAATGATTCACTTAGCTGCTTCTTGAGTACTTTTATTTCCTGCATGTTTTTACCTGCAACCAGCATGTCATCAACATACAAACACAGGATAATATAACTTCCATCCTTAAATTTCTTTGTATACACACAATGGTCAGAATGACATCTGATATAACCTTGCTCCATCATGAAGCTATAAAATTTCTTATACGATTGACGTGGAGCTTTTTTCAGGCCATACAAGCTCTTCTTGAGTTTGCACACCATATCCTCTTTACCTTTGACCTCATAGCCCTCTGGTTGTTGCATATATAGTTCCTCCTCCAAATCACCATGGAGAAATGCAGTCTTTACATCTAATTGTTCTAAGTGCAAGTCTTCTGCTGCCACTATTCCAAGAACAGTTCTAATAGAAGTCATTTTTACTACAGGAGAAAATATCTCATCAAAATCTATACCTTGTTTCTGTGCAAACCCCTTGACCACCAACCAGGACTTATATCTTTTCTTTCCTCCTTCTTCATCTTTAACTCTGTACACCCACTTGTTCTGCAATGCTCTTTTGCCTTCCGGTAGCTTCACCAAATCCCAAGTCTGGTTCTCCATGAGTGACTTATGCTCCTCATCCATGGCTTGTTCCCACTTCTTACTGGCATCTACCTGCATTACTTCATCAAATCTCTCTGGCTCTCCACTATCAGTGACTAATAAATAATAAAGAGAAGGAGAAAACCGTTCAGGTTCTTTTCTTACCCTAGAAGACCTCCTCACTGTAGGAGTTTGGGGTTCCTGTTGAGTAGGTTCCTGAACTGAATTCATGGGTCACTGTCCCATCCGGAAGATCCTCTACCATTGCATATTTTTTCTTGGATTCTTCCCTATTTTCCTGCAACTGTGGCTTATACATGACTTTCTCATTAAAGACCACATCCCTAGACCGAATGATTTTCTTGTCCTTAATACTCCAACATTTAAACCCAAAGTCATCACCACCATAACTAATGAAAGTACATTTTTCTGATTTAGCCTCTAGCTTAGTCCTATCATCCTTGTCTATATGAACAAACACCTCACATCCAAAGACTCTAAGAAATGAATAATCAACTTTCTTACCATACCATGCCTCCTCAGGTATGCCTCCATCCAAGGCACTTGAGGGTCCTTTGTTTATCAAGTACACAGCTGTGCTCACCGCTTCTACCCAAAAAGAAAGAGGCAGTCCTGCATGTAATCTCATGCTCCTAGCACGTTCCATTATAGTTCTGTTCATCCTTTTTGATACCCCATTCTGCTGCGGAGTTCCTGGAACCGTCTTTTGCCTGCGGATTCCATTCTTAGAACAGTAATCATTAAATTCATTGCTATAATACTCCCCTCCATTATCTGACATGAGACATTTTAGCTTAAGACCTGTTTCGTTCTCTACCAAGGCTTTCCATTTAACAAAAGTGTCAAATACATCAGATTTGTGTCTAATACAATAAACCCAAACTTTCCTTGTTGCATCATCAATAAAAGTAACATAATAACTTGAACCCCCAAGAGATGATACCTGAGCTGGTGCCCACACATCAGAATGTACCAGCTCTAACTTACTCTCTTTATTTGTAGGTCCAACCTTGAGAAACCTTACTCGCTTCTGTTTCCCATATATGCAGTTTTCACAGAAATCCAAACCTATTTCTGTATATCTAGGCAAATTCTTCTTTATGATGTTCATGCCCTTATGGCTCATATGACCAAGCCTATAGTGCCATAATGTTGTATCTGCATCTGAAGCCACAAGATTACAATCATTAGTATTATAAGTGGTTAAATACAAGGTTCCAACCTTCTTACCTCTTGCCACCACAAGAGCACCCTTGGTAACCTTCCAAGAGTCTGCTGTAAATATCACAGTACAACCATCACTTCCCAATTGCCCCACTGATATCAAATTTCTCCTTAATGTAGGCACATGTCTGACATCCTTCAATAGCCATGTATTCCCATTCTGCATCTTAACCTGAACAGAACCTTTTCCAACTATGCTGCAAGGCTCATCATCACCAAGAAAAACATGCCCAAAATCCCCTTGAACATAATCAACAAAATAATGCCTATGTGGAGTACCATGAAAAGAAGCCCCTGAATCTAAAACCCAAGATTCAGTAATATTATACAAAGAAAGAATCAAAGCATCCTGACATACATTACCCGATGCCACATTTGCCTCCTTGTTTTCTTCCTGTTGTTTCTTCTTATCCCGAAGCTCCCAACAGTCCTTCTTTGCATGCCCAGGCTTTCCACAATTCCAGCATACAATATTGTTCTTATATTTTGACCTTGCCCGATCTTTTGATTTTCCACAAACTTTAACTTTGAGTTAGCTGGAACCGAGTTACTTACCGTCATTACCCAGGCTATTCCAACTCTCAGGTAAAGAGCATAGAATTAATAAATCCCTAACTTCTTCATCAAATTCTATTGTAACCAAAGCTAGCATATTCACAACCGTATTGAAATCATTTAAATGATCTGCTATTGAACTATTCTCAGACATCTTCATATTAAAAAAAAAATTCATTAAAAATATCTTATTAGAGGCAGAGGGTTTTTCATACAACTTCCCTAATGCATCCAGTAGATATTTTGTAGTCTTTTCCATTGAAACATTAAATAATACCGAGGATGCAAGACACAGCTGAATCGTTCCAAGTGCCTTCCGATCCAAAAAATCCCATTCTGCATCTGTCATACTCGAGGGTTTGTTCACCTTCTCAGACAACAGAGTATAAATATCCTTTTGATAAAGGTAATCTTCCATCTGCATCTTCCAAAGATTGAAATTCTGCCCGTTGAATTTATCAACCCTAGATCTTCCATCATCTGCCATAGCTCCCACTCAAGATAAAACTTTCCCTGTGATTCAACACTTCAGCAAACCAAACCAGGCTCTGATACCAATTGTTAGGAAATAAGGGATAAAATATGCCGAATAATCCCTCACAGAATCGTAACAGTAGAAACTAATATGCATAAATTATTACAGATCTCAAATAAAATTATAGAATAAAATAACACAACACAAAGAGACAGTTTTTAACGTGGTTCACCCAATTTGGGCTAGGTCCACCAAGAATCACTTGCTCATATTTTATTACAAGCCACCGCTCTCTCAATACAATACCCAGATCCGTTTGGAGTTATGCTCAACAAACTCTACAGAATTTACACCCGAATTCAAAACACATCTGTAATACATTTTCTTATACATCTATCATATGCATAAGACCATATAAATAGACAACTGCTTAAGCAGTTTGATACAAAACCGTTGGTATCAAAACCAAGGGCAAAAAACCGTGGGTATCAAAACAATGGGCAAAAGACCGAAAAACCATGGGCCCAAAAACAGCCCATAACAGTTACCCATTACCCATGGGTTAATAAAGCACCCATGAAAATTTGCTTCGGAGGCTTCGCCCCCGAACCCCACTGACCCGCCTCAGCGGTGAGCGGGACCGCCGTAAAAATACCCGAGTGTAACACATAGAAGGTGTACCACACTCTAACATGAAAATAGGCTCCACAAACATAACAATAGAGATGACGAGAAACCTTGAATGAGAGACCATTTGAGGAGAGATTTATACAGGATTTACAGTGAAAGAATGACGACATTAAGATTAATGTTCCTGATTATGGTGGAGGGTTACGACCAGAGGAGTTGATTGAATGGTTGAATTGGATGAAAAACTTCTTTGAGTGGAAAAACCTTTCAGAGGAGAAAATTTTAATTTTACATGCACTAAGTTGGTCGGACATGCATTGATCTAGTGGGATCACCCATAAAATGAAATACAAAGGAATGGAAAGGGAAATATCTGAAAATAGAATAAAATGGTAAAGAAGCTGAAAGAATTTTTTTCTTCCTATAGATTATTCTCAGAAACTCTTTCCAAGGTTCTAAAACCTAAGAAAAAAGGATCTAAGCATTGAGGAGTATACCAATGAATTTTACAAGTGGTCAATCAAGGTCGAAAATGTGGAGTCTAAAGAAAAGAAGGCTACATGGTATATAAATGGTTTGAGTTACACCATACAAGATGAGCTGAGTATGCTCTTGATACAAATTCTAGATGAGGCTTATCAACTCGCATTAAAAACAAAAGAAAAGAAAAAGAGGAATAATTTTATAAGAGATGTGAAGAGAAGGCCATCATCATCTCCAATGAGAGGAAAGGGTAGATTTGATTCTAAAAAAGGTGAATCCTTTAATTTTGAAGGGCATGAAGATTCTATTCAAATTCGTGGTAACTACCAAAGAGGCAGGGGGTTTCAAAGGGGAAAATGTAATAATTGAGAATGGGACTGGAATAGCCCTCAAAGGAAATATACATTTTATAGATGTGGTGAAGAGGACCACAAATATTTTGAGTGTCCGCACTATCCTACATAAGATAGATGGAAAGGAAAATAACCACGAGTAAATCTAGTTGAAGCATAAGAGGAGGAAGAAATGGAGGTTTCTACAAACTTGGGTAAAACCATCATGATAAGGGGGACAATGATTGTCCCAAGGAAGGAGAAACAACGGGATGAAACTGGTGTTGATTCGTGGCTATGAACAAATATATTTTGAACAAGATGCGCCTCTAGAGGAAAGGTATGTAAAATTATTATTGATGGTGGTAGTTGTGAAAATAGGGTTTCAACTGTGATGGTTGATAAAATCAACTTGAACTGCAATAAGCACTCATATCCCTATCGTATATCATGGTTCAAGAAAGAGAATGAGTTAACCATAGATAAAAGATGCCTTATAATTTTTTTGATTAGGAATACCTAAAAGGATGAGGTGTGGTGTGATGTTATCTTAATGGATATGTCATTGGGTAGGAATTTGCAATATGATAGAAAGGTTAACCATGATGGAGGTAAAAATACATGTACCTTTTGGAAGGATGGTGTAAAGGTTGTCTTGTTACCCTTTAAGGAAGAAGAAAAGAGTGAGGGCTTACTGGCTATAAAAGAGTTTGTTATAGAAATTGAAGAAGTTTGCTGGTG
This sequence comes from Taxus chinensis, assembly GCA_019776745.2. Classification (NCBI taxonomy): domain Eukaryota; kingdom Viridiplantae; phylum Streptophyta; class Pinopsida; order Cupressales; family Taxaceae; genus Taxus; species Taxus chinensis. The sequence goes on along the minus strand of CM034156.1, from coordinate 577,160,822 downwards.
TTATGCACCGATGTTAAAGAAGGTTGAAATAGAGGACTTTAATATACCTTTTTCTGTAGAAATAGTACTCAAAGAATACAAATATATCATACTAGATGAGCTACTAGATGGGTTACCTCCAAATTGAGATATTCAACACCATATTTGATTTGATCCTAGGATCAGGCCCTTCCAAACCATACATCCTATCATATGATTTTGACACAAAGTGAAGAGTTAAACATACAAGTGACAGATCTAATATAGAAAGGGTTAGTGAGAGAAAGCATGAGTCCATGTGCAACTCTAACTCTATTGACTTAAAAAACATATGGAGACTTGAGAATGTGTGTAGACAATAGGACAATATATAAGATCACAATTAAGTATCAGTTCCCAATTCAAAGATTTGATGATCTGATGGATGTGCTAGCTAGAGCCTGATATTTTAGCAAGATTGACTTGCAGAGTGGGTACTACCAGATCCGATCCATGAAGGTGATGAATGGAAACTGGATTTAAAATCAAAATAAGGATTATATGAGTGGATGGTGTTGTCATTTGGGATATCTAATACACCCAATACATTCATGAGGATGATGAACAAAATACTTCACGAATATAATGGTAAGTTTGTTAGTTTTCTATTTTGATGATATTCTGATATTTTCTAAGATAGTGGAATAACACTTGTTACATATGAAATTGGTGTTAGAAATGTTACGTATCCCTTGTCTATATCCAAACTTATAGAATTGTATATTCCTTAGAAGACTACATTTTTTGGTGGGATTTGCTTCATATCAACAGGAATGGAGTGAGGATGGATGAGGAAAAAGATAAAGGATAATTTATGGAATGGCCTATTCCAAGGAACTGTGACAAAGATAAGAAGTTTGTAGTTTTCATGGATTGGAAACTTTTTATAAGAAGTTCATTAGTAATTTCAGTAGCATTGTTGTACCCATAACAGAGTGTACAAAAAGGGAGGGATTTTGTATGTGAGAGCATAGAAATAGATAGTTTCTAATTGTTGAAGCACCCAGAAAGGGGATCAAAAGCACCTGTTTTAGTACTAGTGCCATATTTTAAGAAAGGTCTTTGAGGTTGACTGTGATGCCTCACATGTTATGGATTGGAGTTGTACTAGAGTCAAGAAGGATGTCAATTGTGGAATTCTTCAGTGTCAATTTAAATGAAGTCAGGAGGAAATATTCTACATATGATGTGGAATTTTAAAACTATTTTTCAGGCAAAAAGGCTCTGGAGACATTACTTGGTAGTAAAGGATTTTGTTTGACTCTTCACTAACCATGAAGCCTTGAGGTAATGTAAACACACAAAATTGAAACTAAATAGTAGGCATGCAATCTAGGTTTCATTGTGTGTGTGATAGAATTTTGTCCAAGGTTGAAGTTAGGTTTCTCAAGTTGTTCGAGTCACACCAAGATAGGTGTGCTACAACTACTTTTGAAAGCAATTGTGAAAATGAAGTGTGATGGAATTTAGAATTTTCTCTTAATGAAGTGAATGAATGTGATCCTTGAATGATTCTTTTTCCCATGTAGTAGATAACTTAAGAAATAGTCCAATAGGTAGTTGTCCTTCTGATTATTAGAATAGCTAGTATCATGTATATTTGTTCTTTTTCTTGAAATTTTTCATTAAAACCCCTAAAATCCGTTCAATGAGTGATAAATGGATTATAAAAGATAACATAGTGGAGGGTTGGCTGGACACTTTTGTATAAGTAAGTAAGATAATAAGGTTGAAAAGGACAAATTATCCTCCAAAGGTAACAGTAGCGATCTAGGTAGCTCTTGTCCCTCAAGATGCACTAGTGTCTAAATGGCTATGGGTAGATGCAACAAGAAATACTGGTTGGGTAACATATTTGTAATGTCCAAAAGTAAAGGGATAATTTATAAAAGCATGGATTATGAAAAGATAGAACAATGTTAATGTAAAGTAAAACAAGGTTGTTAATGATTCTAATTTTCTTTCTTAGTTGATATCATGCTATATAGTGAAATTCTAGAGATGTGACGTAATAGTACTATGTGCACAATTTTGTGGTTCTACCATTTTTTCCAGACTCCTCATCTCATGAGGTTCTTCCTTAACTTCCCTATTAGGAGTTAAATCAGTCCTCATAAGACATTATTAATTTATTATATTATTATATGAGTTTGGTAACTCATTAATAATAATATGTACATAGAGTTAACACTATTGTTATACGAGTTGGGGTTGGAAACTACCCGAAATCGTAATATCAAGTAAATAGTTACGAGTATTTTTTTAAGATCTAGATTGGATATAGGATGTATATTGTCGTATAGGAATAAGTAAGCTTTGTATTATGTTGGATATGGAAGAGGAATGTATTATTCTGTGTACAATACTTGCAGTCACAGATCTAGAATCATTATTCGGTATCAAAGTGAGATCAATGATTGTGTAATTCTATGATGGAGAAGTGAGTTGATTTAATCAGGGGCAACTATAGTCATAGATTAGTCTTGTGTATGAGATATTTGTTTGCATTTGGTAAGCAATGATTCTTGATCATGCACTGAATACCCACAACACTCAGCTTGCGGATAATTGACAAGCTATCGTGCAATTCATATATATGATGAAAAGAAAATCAAAAGTTTCATTCTGCCTTGCATCTGGCAGACCATATTTCAGCTCATTTATCCAAAATCTCTCGCCCGACATGTAGCTGTTGTATAGGACGTTGCAGTTCATATTGAAATTTGCATCTAAGAGTGGTCACAGAAAATATGTTTATTCCTGGAAAATGGCTCCATTGTTGGTCAATTGACTTATGCATATTCTTCTTGACTCTCACATAGCGTCTACCACTGAAGTTAAGTTTTCAGAGACTTCGTTGTATTGGTATCCTTAAGGTTTTCACAGAGGTTGTGAAGATTGGATTAATTTGGTGTCTTTGATTCTATAGTCACCAGACTCAACTGTAGGGTCGCATTTTGGTTTACACTTGAATCAGTCATTTGATCTCAACACATACAATTCAGACACGTCAGAGTCTCAGATTGATTCGCATGGGTCGATTCCAACACGTCTAGTGTAAACCATTAAAATTCTCCATGAAATTTGTTGATCACGTCCAAGCTGGAATAGAATAAGGATTAGATCTATGTTGAGTTCAAGCTGGGCATTTGGTATTTCAATATATTCTGCATATTCTATGTTGAACGTCGTCATTATTGATTCACATCGCCATGTGGAGTAAACATTAGCGAGACATTACAGATTTTTTATTCACAAATTTTCATTGACTGCACAATTTTCATCAACAATTTTGTGCATTGGCCTTTCCATGCGGCTGATTGTCAAATCGTTCCGGCTAGCCAACTCAACAACTAAAGAAGAAAATAGGTCGGTCTCGTCTTTTTAGTGAGTCTTTTTAGTTTGTTTTAGATGATTAGTTTTTAATTTTGTCTGTGTCTTTGTAGGTTTGGCTTTATTCATTTCACTTAAAAGCGTAATTGCATTCAATATACTTAGTATTGGGTTGATTAAGTGTTGGTCCTAGTCAATTAGAGCTTGGGAAAGAATTTCAACGAGTCTTCATCATGTGTCTTCCACTTGTGCATTCGAGTCAAGTGTTTAGAATAGCCAGGTCTTATATTTATAAAATATTGGTAAGTCGATATGTTAGTATTTACGTTCAAAGTGGTATATGGTTAAATCTATATGGTTCAAGATCTGATTGCATCTCTTTTTCTAGTAGTTGTCATAGTTTGGGTGTTTCCAAAATTCAAAGTCTTCAGTTTTTTTTAAATTTCCACCCATTCAATATATGCTTGTGTTATCATTAGCTTCATCCACCAAATTGAAGTATTCATCAATTTTTTGTAATTTATAATATAATTGTCTATTGTCATTAAATGTCTCCCCATCAAAATTTAGTTGTCTGTGTCTAGTTCATTTTAATGTAGAGTCCTCTTGTCTAAAGTTGGTGTTGTCATCAAACGAAGTCTTGTCAAAAATTTTGAAAAATAAAATAAAATAAAAAAATTCCTTATGGACGCATTTTCGGTGGAATCTAACGTCTGATTAAGGAATGTAAAATTGAGTTTTGTGATCAAATTTTACTAAGTTAGCAGCTTTCTACCGGAGGATAAAGGTAAATGGAGGTTGGACGTCGATCACCAACCTCTTGTCAGTCATCAATGACAAGGCCGCATAGATGATTTGTTGGCATTTTTTAAGTTGTGTTTGTTTTAGTTTCAGTATTCCTACTTTTTCATTGTTTTTGTTGTGTTGTGTTATGAATAAACCCCTTTCCAAAATTTGAAGAAGATTCATATTTTCAGAAAACTCGCTTTTGGGAAGAAGGAGAATATTTTGAGGTGGACTCAAAGGATGGTTATCCAGCTAGTGCGAAACTTGTGGATCTTGAAGAACCAGAATTCGGGTGCCCTTGGAGGAAGGGAAAGTTCCACAAGAACCCAAAGAGGTAGGGAGTATTCTGCATAATTCGGCTCATCACTATGCCTTTACGAGGGTAAAGAGATAATCTATGGAGTTTGTACCTGGTCTAAGTAGTGCTTTTAGGAGGTGGTCTAAGTACCTGGCCCGTAAGATCTTGTAAGTTGTCACAGAGGAAGAGAAATGGCCTCCGTATGCTACATTGTGGAAGGATTCTAGCAACCTTATCTGCTGAGACTTATCAACACAACGCAGGAACACGCCATCAATACCCTTCTTGTATATACCATTATCCCAAAGAATGTATCTTACGGACCTTAATTTGACTGTCCTCTTCTCTTTCTGGCTTAAATGCGGGGGGACATTCGTCGTAAGTTAAAAAGAAATCAATGTCTACATACCATTCATCGGTTGTGCTTACAAACAGCACCATGGGCAATTCTGAAGAAGTATCTTTGGCTTCTTCTCATTCTGTCTCAGAAGTGTTTTCTGCAATCATTTGGCACAGGCCTCTTCCTCGTACCAACTTGGTAGGTCTGATGTCCAAGTCATATTCTTGGACTTTAGCTATCCAGTTACCCCGTTGACTACCCAACTCTTGTTGAGTCAAAATGGACTTAACTGCAGTATCAAGAACAAGAACGAGAGTGTGAGAACTCAGCACATAATACTTGAAATGTTTCACTTCTCTCACCACTGCATAAGCATGCTTTTCAATTTGTGACATCTTCAATTCATGTTCTTTTAGTGGGCAGCTCATGAAAGCAATGGGAGCTTCAATTCCTTCTTCGTTCTCCTGCATCAAGATGGTTGATACTATATGATCGGAAGCGTAGCTATACATGATAAAATCCCTCTTGAAGTATGGGCATACCAGAATAAGAGCGTGAGCAATTACTCTTTTGACTTCTTTGAAAGCAAGCTTCCCTTCAGTGCTCCATCGAAATGGAGTTTTATCCTTCATCATCCCAAGGATATCCTTGGTTTTATCAGCAAAGTCAGGTACAAATCTTCTTAGGAAATTGACCTTCCCGAAAAAGGAGTGCACTCCAATTTTTCTTGTAGTTAGAGTAAGGCTTTAGATGGCCTTCACCCGTTCTAGGTCGATCTTGGTTCCTTCTTTAGTCACGATATGACCTAGCAACTTTCCTTCTGTTACCCTGAACATGGACTTTCTAGGATTTAACGAAATCCCATGACACCTGCACCTTAAGAGTACCTGCTCCAGATGATCATAATGATCACTTCGCTTTTTAGAAAAGACTGTCAAGTCATCCAAATACACAACTATGACCTTGCCCATCAAATATCTGAAAGCTAAATCCATAGCTCTTTGGAATGTGGCTCCGGTGTTAATCAAACCAAAAGGCATCATCTTGTAAGCAAAGGTTCCCCATGGGGTGGTGAATGTTGTTTTATGTTGATCTTTAGCAGCTACCTCAACCTGATTATACCCCAAAAATCCGTCAAGCATGGATAACATTTCTGATCCAGTGACAGTCTGTAATACTTGGTCCATGATGGGCAATGGATAATTTTCTTTCAATGAAGACTAATTGAGGTTCCAAAAGTCAACACAAATCCAGATTTCACCATTCTTCTTTCTGATAGGGACAATGTTAGCAACTCAGGTGGAATGATGGATTGGAAAGATAATCCTTGCATCTAACATCTTCTAAATTTCTGCAAGGATAGTCCCTGAGATCTTTGGGTTGTAATGCCTTTTCTTCTACATATAGGGTTTAACCTCGGGCTTTAAAGGAATGCTATGTTGCACATCCTTTGGCTTGAAAGACTTTAGATCCGCATATGACCATGTTAGGACGTCCATATATCTCTTCAAGAGTGAAGAGAATCTTTCTTTTTCCTCCGGAGAACAGCATTTCCTGATGTTTACCATCTGTGGTTGATCAGCGGAGCCCAGGTTAACTTGATCTACTTCAGACGAGGAAACACCTTCAGCTTGCCTTCTATCCTGAATCAAACGGTCATGCTTGTCAAACAAACCTTCTAGAGAAACTAATCCCTTCGGAATCTTATTGCCTTTGAGCTAGATGAATTCACCATTAAATTCTTGATATTAATTTGAGACGGACTCACGGAAAGCTGATTCTGATCCTTCAAAATAAAGCTCATTGAAATTATCATCTTTCTCAAGAAAAGACAATACTTGTTGATCATCATTAAACACTTGCCAATGTGGTGAATTATCTAGAACACTTAGACGATACACAATATCAATGGTATACGTGTCCTATTTGAACTTTGGGTTAGGAAGGAGAAAAGATGTAGATACGGCTAAAGAATCAACTTTATCATTGTAATCTCTTAAGACTGCCTTAATGGAAAAAGCATCAAAGCATTCTATGTTGTCCCAAACCTTTTTCCTGTAGTGTCTTCGGCGATCATTTTTTACCTCATAGATCCCCCTTACTTGATTCACAATCAACTCAGCATCTCCCTATACTTTGAGATTTCAGATTCCTTTTTTTCTTGTCATTTCTAATCCTAATAATAAAGCTTCATATTCAGCTATGCTATTAGTATTATCAAACTTCAACTTGAAAGCAAAGGGAAAAATATCAAAATATGGAGATATAAGAACCATGCTAGCACCTAACCAAGTAGTTAAACAACTCCCATTGAACTCAAGGGTCAAAATAGTGTTAGGATCTTCTTCTTTGATTTCTACAAAGGGAACCTCAGATGTCATGAAATAATCACCCAATCCTACATCTTCAAAGAGAATTTGAGCCTTGGGATCGTCTGACTTAGTGACAAGGTACTTTGCTTGTGCTTCGGGGCGAAGGACACGAGGAACTCCATTTACTAGAATTTTAGATTTGGTCAAATCCATGTTGATTTCTCCACTAACATCTTTGCAAAAGTATTTTCCTAAGAGAATAGCATAAGAAACAGGGATATCAGCACCCAGAATAATCATTTTCACTCTCTTTTCAAGGAAGGAAACAAATGCAAATTGTGCATCCTTGATTTGGCCAATCAAGGGGACTTGTTTGGTTTCCATGGAATAACACCACCCATAAGATTTAGTCAAGGTGAGTCCAAGGGTATGAGCTAATTTTTTGGGCATTACGTTATCAAAGGCTCCTAAGTCAATTATGCAATTGCTGAGTTTAAAACCGTTTATAAGTAAGGAAAAATAAAACAGTTCGATCTTTCCTGAAGAAGCAGCAGAGGTCATATTACTCTGAGGTAAAGGATGAGTGGGGCTAGGAAAAATGCCTTTTGAAGTTGAAGGAATAACAGCCTTGCTTCCAATGAATTTTGAAAGTTTCTAAAATTACTCAGGGTTGGACTGCAGGTACTCGGCTTCGAACATTTGGATTTTGGTTTTCTTTACATGATCAATGATTTCGAAAGTGGTATATGAAGGAATGATGGAGGGATCAGTTTTTGTTACACTGGTTTGAGCTGAGGTACTGGCCTTGAGGGAAGGAGAAAAAGAGTTAGAAGATGAAGATACCTTTTTAGTTATCTCCTTTTTAGTTTGTGTTGAGAGGGGAGAGCCTCTTTTAGCCATAACCACGGGAGCTTCTTTACTTTTCTCCTTAGAACCTTTAACTAGATTTCTAGGGTTTTGAGATTGGGATCGAGTGAAGACTTCAAATGATTGGCCATCATGCTCACCTTTTTATTCCTCGTACTCCAAGTACCCAATGCTAGAGTCGCTAGCTAGATCATCAAAAGACTCATCAGCATATCCTGAAGCTTCAAAAGCTTCATGAGAATCTTGATCTTCTGGTTCTTCACCCTCCTTAACTATTTCAACTACTGCATTGATAGGAGGAGCTTCAATGGCTAGCCTAGTGGGAGCAGTGATCAAATGATTCCTATCTCTTGTGGGAGCACCATTGACATTGTTGAAATTCTGTCTAGGAATATCCCAATAAGGAATGTTGGTTGCTTGTTGAGAAGAACTTATATTTTTAGGCTTAGATGACTCTCTTCTGATCTTTTGGGCCAGAATAAGATCATCTTCTATTTCAATGGTTGTAGCTTGAGCAGTGGCCAAATCGGGAATAACAAATCTTCGCAACAAGAAGCTTACATCAGGGGGTTGAGCGTTGATGAAGAAACACTTTTGATTTTCCAGAGGGGTCAAAGAATACAAGTGTGTCCCACTTTGTGGCCATAAATATTTTAAAATCTGACTAGTAAATAAATAATTAAAAAAAACTATAAAATTTAAAAAATCAGGTAAATTCTGGATGCCCTGCACCTTGGTATTTATAGCCTCTTAAAAATGCATGTTTGGTCATTTTATATGTGTTTGTTCATGTTTTGGTTATCAGACATAGTTTGCTGAAAGTACAAAAACTACAAAAAAGTGGGACACAGTTATATGCTTTGACCCAGAGTGGGAATGGATAGCTTTGGAATCTTACGAATTAGCTTGTTGAATTTGGATATGAAATCCCGCATGGGTTCATAAGACTCCTTCTTCATGTGTGTAAGTTGTGCTAACAAGGAGTGAGAATATTCAACCAGTTTGAACCTTGCTTCGAATATAGATCACATAGTAGTCCAGTTGGTAATGCATGCATTCGGAAGATTGTAGAACCATTCTGCTGCTACACCATGCAATGTCTCAACGAAGATTCAAACAAAGACATCTTCATGAGAAACTCCAAGAACTCCACATGTGACAAAGAATGAAGTGATGTGTTCATTTGGGTGCTACTTCCCATCACTGTTGAACTTAGGAATATTCTTACGTGACCCATGTGGTAGATCATGCAACGGTGGAGTTAGGGAAAGAGGACACCAATATCCGCACCCCAAGGCATAGGTTGTGTTGCCATTCTTCTGAATGAACTACATATAGGAATCCAAGTATCAGAAAATAATAACGCATGGTAGGTTACACAAACTTCTTGTTCTTGAAGAACCTGAGTTCTTCAGATAGGTGAAGAACTTCTCGCTCAACTAGATGCAACACTGTTGGGTGAAATTCTAAAATTATGTTGCTGAAGCAAATCAAAGAATGGATAAGTTTCACCCCTGGCTTGTCTTGACCAAGTGAAGATATTTCTGGCCAACTTGAAATGGAAAATAGATCTTTTTGAAAATAAGGCAAATACAAAGTCACCAGACACCAATAGGATAAGCTTAGTCTTATCAACCCATATTCACCAATGGAGTCGCCAAACACTGTTGGTTGGATATTTTATCAGACCAAAATATGAGGTTGAACCACAGTACATGGGATTATATCCCTCCTCAAAGACAGGTGAGGCTACCTATTTATTACTAATCTAAAACACAGTAGAAATAATATGTACAATATTCACACTATTTTTACCATTAGGGTTGGGATACAATCCCAAAATCCATATCAACACGAAATGAAGATATTGCAGTTTAAGAAAAAGAATTTGTTAGAAAGGAAACTTCTAAGGAATAAATAGAGCGAGAAGAGAATAAGAGGAATGGATTTTCTTTCAGGCAAACGCAGATCAAGAAATAAAAATAGGAGTTTTAGACAATGAGTGTAATGTTTGGAGTGATTAAAATAATCAAGAACACTAAAAAAATAATAGCTTAAGATCTTGGACATAAGAACAACCTCCTAAGATAGATGAATCCCACAACACAAAGTTTACAAAAGTAACACCTGTTTCTATTCCTCAATGATTTAAAATAAAATACGTAGTTTTTCTTCTTATTCACAATAGCTCTTGATAAAAAATCTCTCCCCCCTTTTGGAATGCACAAACCCCTCCTATTTATAATAGAAAGAGCAGAGAGAAAAGAGGATAAATCCTAGAAAATATTCATTTTAACAAGAATCCTATTTTGCTTGACTCTCACGCAAGAGACAAAGTCGAAATTTGCTTCCTATGTGATGAAACAAAAATAAAAAAGACATGTCAATCTCTTGATGGAAATTGCATGAAACGTTAGTTACACCTCACTTAACTCATGTGCCAACTACTAGACAACTAGACATTAATGACAAGTCATCATGCTTCGAGATTTCAAAAACCTATAACAAAGGATTTACTTCATTTTGGGTTTTGAGTTTTGGGAAACATGAGACATGATGCATTTCGAGTTTTGGGTTTCCAGAAACATGAGACATGATGCATTTACTTCATTTCAGCTTTTAGGTTTTGGGAAACATGATACATGATGCATTTCGGGTTTCAGGTTTTGGGAAACATGAGACATGATGCATTTCGGGTTTCAGGTTTTGTGAAACATGAGACATGATGCATTTTCAAGTTTCAGGTTTTGGGAAACATGAGACATGATGCATTTCAGGTTTTGGTTTTCGGGAAACATGAGACATGATGCATTAGATGTTTAGATGCTTCTAGGTCCCGAAAACCTGATTTGCTTCATTTTGGGTTTTGGATTTCGGGAAACATGAGACATGAAACACGTATTTAACAAGGCATGTTCCGATGCTTGGAAGTTCTGAAAACCCGACATGAGTTACTTAGGCAATCGGGTTTTGGGTTTCAGGGAACACGAGACATGTTGTATGTAGGGAATATGTTTTCATGCAATGGAAACCTGAAAACCCAAAAATCTCTTTCAAAGGGAATTTTAAGAGATTTTGCCAAAATTTTCCTATGGTTATTGTTGTCAAAAATTCCCCCCTCCCAAGGTAATTGTTGATAACATGCATCAGTTTCTCAAGTCCAAGGCAAATGAATTGATTCAGGGCCAAAAAATCATGTTTCTAGGGTCCCCTCAAAATTTTTCTAAGTTCCCAGCCCGAGAGGAGAAGAGCAAGCTCTGCGGAAAAGTGGAAAAAGCGGCAAAAACAGGCTTGAAACAGGAAAAATCGTGAAAATCGGCTAAGTCCTAGTCCCCGGGATAGTCAGGACATTTGGGATGAAAAGGCGCGGATCGGCCGAAAAGCCTACAGGCGGCCCAAACAACACAGGGACATCTGGGTCGTGAGTGCACGAAGGACGCGAACCGGCTAGTTCGCCCGAAACAGAGACCTGTGGCACCAGGACAGTTGGACCAAATGGACGTGAAGGCCGCGAGAAGCCGACCCGGCCGGAGAGATAAGAAAATCGACCAACTGCTTTAGTACATGTGGGACAAAGGAACGCAAACCGGCCGAATCGGACGAACCGGAAGAATTTGTCCCAAACAGCACTGGGACATTAGGGACAGATGGACGCGAACCGGCCGGTTCGGCCGAAACAGGAAACTTTCACACAAGGACATGTGGGACAAAGGGACGCGTGGGACGCGGATAGCCAGCAGACCCGCGGACCAACCAGACCACGCCACATGTCAAAAGGAGAAAGGTCCAAAAGTCAAAGGGGAGTTTTGAAGGGTCAGCCCGAGCCAATCAGAAGAGGACATGTGTCCTATGGAGCAGGAATGTGGAGCTCGGGGAGGAGTTAGAGAATTTGGCCAGAAATTCACCCAAAAGCTAAAAGAAAAAGGTCTGCCCCGGGCCCCCTGTCGGCCAATCAATGTATGCCACGTGTCCCAAGTGGCGGGGGCGCGGAGGAAAAGTAAAAAATGTTCCAAGTCATCAAAAAAGTCAAAGAAAACCCATGGGACAAGGAAGGAGAGAGAATAACACATCCAATCAGATCACGACACGTGTCGTCTAGGTGGCAGAGCGCGGGAAGAAATTCAAAACACATTTTCGCCTGTTTTGTGCCCTAAATCTTCAGATCGACATATCTTTCGATCCAGAGCTCGGATCTGCACGTTCTTTACATCAATGGAAAGCTGATGAAATTCTCTACACGATTCCGGGGTCAATATTGCATTTTGGTTCAGTTTGGAGAGAGAAAATAAAGAAACGTCTCTGGCACGTAGTAATGGCCAGAAGCGACATTTCAACAACCAGTTTAATGCAAATGGGTCGCATTCTTCTTCAGCACGGCCAGAAAGCACATGACGTTTCAACAACCAGTTTAATGCAAATGGGTCACATTCTTGTTTAGCATGGCCAGAAGTGATGTTTCAACCACCGATTTTAATGAAGAATGCGTTTTGGTCAATGGCTGGGCTGGCTTGCACGTTTTCCCACGTTTTCTCTCTCCTGGGCTCGACCCATGCATTGTAAAAGGCCAGATTTGGCTCATTTCAGGTTAGACATTACAAGTTGTTCATCTTTTCTAGCTCTGCCCTCCCTTCTTTTTCTTCTCCAGGGTTGAAAAATGGAGTTCGAACCTCCTCCCTTGCTCTGTAATGGTGTTTTTTGCCTTTTACTATTGAAATGATGTTCTGTGCAAACTTCTGAAGCAACAAAAACATGTTTTGTGATGCATCTGTCCATCCTTGCTCGTTTTTGCTTGTTTTCCTCTTGCCTCTCTTCATTACAGGTATTTGCGCATGTTTGAATGTTCATTGCAGGTTTGGAGCTATGTTCAGGGAGTTTTGGGACATTTTCTGTGTGAAATCTATCCTTGGGCCTGTGATGCATCTGTCCATCCTTCCCATTGCTCACCTCTTTTTGTTCCATGGCAGTGTTAATAGATGTCCAACTTTCTCCTTCTCTGGTGTATCACCGTTTTAGTGTAGGCTTTTGCTGTTTTTCCCTTTCTCTCTCTCTCTCTGTCTCCTTGGCATGGTTAGATTAGGACTAGATTAGCTTGCCTGCACTGGAATAGCTTGTGGCAGGTAGTTTAGGAGCAGGAACCAGCCTTCTCTGGAGATTCCTCTCTCAGTTTCACAAGTCCCACACTTGGAGAGAGGTTTCCATGTTGTGCAATCACACTGGATGCCTAGAGTGATCAACCTAGAAGCCTGATCTGCATCCAGGGGTGCTGTGATTTTGCACGAACAGTTCTGGCACGCCCGGTGGGACCTTAGAGGTCTTCCACTTCATCTTTTGCAGGTTGGTGTGTTCCTGTGAAGATTTCAGCCTTTGGAGGCATTTACAAACACATCTGGCGACTCCAACTGATCAATAGCTCATTCTCTGAGTTGCAGACCTGTTTTCCATCCATTCCCATCCATCTTTCTTTCCATCCCTTTCATTCTTTTCCATTCCATGAAGTTGTGCAATCATGACTTCATTTCCATCATGGAATTCACATCAACAACAACAGTATATTCCACCTCCAACATGTTTTACAAATCCTCCAAATCAACATTTTGAGCAGATTCAAGATCAGTATGCATACCCATATGAGCAGTAGTGCCAAGGTCAGTTTGGATACGAAGCACATCAAGAGCAAGGGTATGCTGGCTATGAAGACCACCAGATGCAAGATGCTGGTCTGTTGGAGAAAATCCAAAAGATGGAGGTAAAGATGGTGCAGTCCAGAGCAACAGCTCAAATGAGAGCTTTCAGAATTGGTTGCAGGACTCCTTGTCCATGGGGAGGCCCTTTTCCAAGACACTTCAACCCTCAGGAGAAGCTGGACTTCATGATAAAGATGCTGCCCCAACTTGCACAATGGACAGCAGAAATAGAGGCCTATACATTTGGTGTTGAACAACCTTGTCAATGGGTAAGTTCTACACCATCATCTGGTTTTTCTCTTCCCATTACTCGAGCAGCATCATCTCATTTGGACTTGCAAATTTTAAACTCTCCATCTGCTGTCCCAAATGTTGATCCCATGTCTCCACCTCTCAGTCTTCCACCACACCTCAATTCTTCTTTCCTTTTTCCTTCCAAACAGTCATCCTCTCCACAAGAGCTAAAAGAAATCCCCCCTCCTCTAAAGAAACAAGAGATTTCATCTCCTTTACCACCACAAAAAATTGCCAAATCAATTGAGTTGCAACCCACCCCTCCTCTTGCATTCCCAATTCCATGTGGGGAAGAAGAAATTGCAAAAATCAGTCATCAAGGACAGCAAGAGGAAGAGCCAAGAAAAGAAGAAATGATTAAGAGCTTAGTAAGTTTGGCTGCCAAGTTTGGTATGACAAAGATCCCCTTGATGGTCAAACCTACAGAAGAGGCTAAGGTTGAACAAATAGTGGTCAGGGCTGATTTTGTTGCAGCAGAAGAAGAAGTTCTTGCAGTCCCAACTTGTCCTCTAGAGCAGCAGATTGAAGAGTTTGACTTGAAAAACTTCATGCTGGAGGAGAGCTCATTCAAGAGCAAGATTGTCTTCAAACATTGGAGGAAGGAGAAGCTGCTCCAGATCCAGCAGAAGAGGAGCACATTCTAGCTGTGGAGGAGAAAATTGTAGATCCAAGGGCTTTGAGAAAGTTGCAGATCTAAGAAACAAAGCAGGCTACAGGAGAACCTTCAGTTCTTGTTTCTACTTCACCTCTCTCAAGTTCCAGTGTTGAAGAGGAGTTTGACCTCTCAAACTCAATGTTGGAGGGAGAAAGAAACCATGGTGGTCAAGTTACAGATCAAGAGGACACCATGGAGGAAGTTGAACATTTGCAGCAGGACAACCATGAGGCAGTCTATTTGTCAGATTTGGAGGATTGTTTTGATGGAGAAGAACCGGTTGAGTTTCCACCATTCTCTCTTTCATCATCCACATTCCAAACACAAGAGCCTGCTGTCATGAAGGAGAACATTCATTTGCAGCAGCCTGCATCTTATAACAGCTCTTCGGAATCAAGATTGGAAGATTTTAATCTTTCATGTTCTTCATTGGAGGAAGAGAAAGGACAGAGGAATTTCACCATTGCTTCCACACCATCCATTGAGGGTCTACAAGAAGACTCCACTTTTGGAGTTGAGAATCAGAGCTATGGGCATATCAAACGGATCAGACCTTGCCCAATAAGGTATTTGGCTTCATTGGAGCCAAGGGAGAAGTCACAACCAGTCATGCTTGCTTCTGAGCATGAGGATGAGCTACAAAGTACCAAGGATCAGCTGTCATACCTCTTCAATCCAAATGCAGAGCAACTAAAAGAGGTATTGGATTTGCCTTCAGTTGATACCTCGATGATTTGGGTGGAAGACCAGCTTCTTGTTGATTTTCCACTCATCCTAACAGCCATGATCAGTTCCAAATCAATTGCATGGCTGCCACTTTTGAAGAAAGGGAAGCTATTTCTCACAACCAATTGCAGGGTTTGTTTAGCTTGCCTTTGCTTCCAGTTAGAATAGAGTAGGTAGGCTTGCTTTCAGCAGAAGAAGTGCTTATGCACACTCTGCATGTTCCATTTGGAGCATGTATGATTTTCAGTTCTGTAAGTAGTTTTTGGTGTTGCTGGTTTTGCTCTGGCACAGTTCATTTTAGTGGCATTTTGGTGAGAACAACTCTAAGTTCAATGGATTCAAGTGGCTCAGAGGGAGGTTTTCAAAGTTCAGATCAGTTGCAGGTTACAACTCATGACTCCATGCCCAATGGATGCTTCAGGCTACTGGTCTTTTCATCTAGCAGGCAGATGACCCCGCTGAGTCACCAAACTGTTGTCAAAAATCCCCCCCTCCCAGGGTAATTGTTGATAACATGCATCAGGATTCTCAAGTCCAAGGCAAATGGATTGATTCAAAAAAAATCATGTTTCTAGGGTCCCCTCAAAATTTTTCTAAGTTCCCAGCCCGAAGAAGAAGAGAAGCTTGCGGAAAAGTGGAAAATGCGGCAAAAACAGGCTTGAAACAGGAAAAATCGTGAAAATCGGCTAAGTCCTAGTCCCCGGGACAGTTAGGACATTTGGGACACCAAGGCGCGGATTCGGCCGAAACCTATAGCCTTCAGGCATTTGCCCAAAGCAACTGGGACAAGTGGAACAAGTCTGGGCCGTGAGTGCGCGAAGGACGCGAACCGGCCGGTTCGCCCGAAACAGAGACCTGTGGCACCAGGACAGTCGGACCAAATGGACGCGAAGGGCTGCGAGAAGCCGACCCGGCCGGAGAGATTAGAAAATTGACCAACTGCTTTAGTACATGTGGGACAAAGGAACGCAAACGGGCCGAATCGGACGAACCGGAAGAATTTGTCCCAGACAGCACTAGGACATTAGGGACAGATGGACGCGAACCGGCCGGTTCGGCCGAAACAGGAAACTTTCGCACAAGGACATGTGGGACAAAGGGACGCGCGGGACGCGGATAGCCGGCAGACCCGCGGACCAACCAGACCACGCCACGTGTCAAAAGGAGAAAGGTCCAAAAGTCAAAGGGGAGTTTTGAAGGGTCAGCCTGAAGCCAATCAGAAAAGGACACGTGTCCTATGGAGCAGGAATGCGGAGCTCAGGGAGGAGTTAGAGAATTTGGCCAGAAATTCACCCAAAAGCTAAAAGAAAAAGGTCTGCCCCGTGCCCCCTGTCGGCCAATCAATGTATGCCACGTGTCCCAAGTGGCGGGGGCGCGGAGGAAAAGTAAAAAATGTTCCAAGTCATCAAAAAGTCAAAGAAAACCCGCGGGACAAGGAAGGAGAGAGAATAACACATCCAATCAGATCACGACACGTGTCGTCCAGGTGGCAGAGCACGGGAAGAAATTCAAAACGCATTTTCACCTGTTTTGTGCCCTAAATCTTCAGATCGACATATCTTTCGATCCAGAGCTCAGATCTGCACGTTCTTTACATCAATGGAAAGCTGATGAAATTCTCTACACGATTCCGGGGTCAATATTGCATTTTGGTTCAGTTTGGAGAGAGAAAATCAAGAAACATCTCTGGCACGTAGTAATGGCCAGAAGCGACATTTCAACAACCAGTTTAATGCAAATGGGTCGCATTCTTCTTCAGCACGGCCAGAAGCGACGTTTCAACAACCAGTTTAATGCAAATGGGTCACATTCTTGTTTAGCATGGCCAGAAGTGATGTTTCAACCACCGATTTTAATGAAGAATGCGTTTTGGTCAATGGCTAGGCTGCTTGCACGTTTTCTTTTCTCTCTCTGGGCTCGACCCATGCATTGTAAAAGGCCAGATTTGGCTCATTTCAGGTTAGACATTACAAGTTGTTCATTTTTCTACTCTGCCCTCCCTTCTTTTTCTTCTCCAGGGTTAAAAATGGAGTTCGAACCTCCTCCCTTGCTCTGTAATGGCGTTTTTTGCCTTTTACTATTGAAATGATGTTCTGTGCAAACTTCTGAAGCAACAAAAACGTGTTTTGTGATGCATCTGTCCATCCTTGCTCCTTTTTTGCTTGTTTTCTTCTTGCCTCTCTTCATTGCAGGTATTTGTGCATGTTTGAATGTTCATTGCAGGTTTGGAGTGTGTTCATGGAGTTTTGGGACATTTTCTGTGTGAAATCTATCCTTGGGCCTGTGATGCATCTGTCCATCCTTCCCATTGCTCACCTCTCTCTGTTCCATGGCAGTTTTGATAGATGTCCAACATTCTCCTTCTCTGGTGTATCACCATTTTAGTGTAGGCTTTTGTTGTTTTTCCCCTTTTCTCTCTCTCTGTCTCCTTGGCATGGTTAGATTAGGACTAGATTAGCTTGCCTGCACTGGAATAGCTTGTGGAAGGTAGTTTAGGAGTAGGAACCAGCCTTCTCTGGAGATTCCTTTCTCGTTTCACAAGTCCCCACGCTTGGAGAGAGGTTTCCATGTTGTGCAATCACACTGGATGCTAGAGTGATCAACCTAGAAGCCTGATCTGCATCCAGGGGTGCTGTGATTTTGCACGAACAGTTATCTCAATTTTAGCTGAAATCACTAAAATGAGGATAACAAAATACATTTTTTTTTTTCGGAAATGGTTAGATTACATGGAGTTTGAAGAACAATCACTTCAGATTAGGACATGAAGTATTTGAGTCACTTTTGAAAGACTCTTTAGAGGAAACTAGAGACACATCTATAGTTTAGTAGTGCATATCATCCTCATACTGATGGGAAAATAGTAGTAGTGAATAAAATCTTGGGAAATATCCTACGTTGCATAGTTGGAGAAAATACAAAACAATGGGACTTAGATTTACCAGAAGCTGAGTTTGCATATAATTTCTTAGTAAACATGTCAACAACAAGGTCTCGTTTCTAGATTGTATATGGTACGAATACCAAGGTGGTCCTGGATCTGATTGTAATACCCAGTTAAGATAAAAACTAGTGATGATGCAGAAGCATTTACAAAACACATTCTACAGTTGCAGGATGAAGTGAGGGAAAAGCTGAAAGTCAATAATGCACAATATAAAGCAGCTGCAGATACTAGTATGAGAGTAAGTGTATTTAAAGAAGGAGATATGGTGATGGTTCATCTTATAAAAGAGACATGTTTCCAAAAGGAACATATAATAAACTCAAGTATAAGAACATTGGGCTGTGTAGGATTCCAAACAAAATGAGTGATAATGCCTACAAGGTGGAGCTACTTGACAACTTTGATATCTTAAGAATTTTACATGTTTATGACTTATATATGTTTCTAGGTAACTCAGATTAAATTGTTGCAGAGGGGGAAGAAATAAACTTGGAGCAATATATGCCAAAGAAGAAAAACGAAAGGGTAATTCATGTCAAGACCAAAAAATAAGTCACTACTAGATTATGGGTGCTACAACAAATATTCGGTACACTAGGAAGGTTTGCGGCAAGAATAAAATACTTGGATTCGTAAGTGAGAGTTGAAGAAGATTGAAAGTGCAAAATTAGATGAATTCCATCAACTCAATTTGCAACAACTCATTTCTTTTCAACCAAGTGAGAATGATGCATGAGCATAACTTGCGAAGACAATAATGTCTGTTTCTGACAATTGGATCGTCTTGAAATTTTATAGGGTGGTAGATATACATTACTATTATACTGGGGTCAACTTATTTGCAAGTTACTTGCTATTTTTGAGACATATTCGGGCCCGTATTCCTTTATCTACTGGCCTAAAATTGGATTTGAACATTTTTTTTACTTTTGACTAGGTTCTCTAGAACTTTAATAACATTTGTTGTGTTTTTTATATTAAGTCAAAATTCCATGTGCACCTTAATTTATGAATTCATATTTGGCACACAAAATTTGGGGCCATCCAAGTTGTTTTGCTAGTAGGTAATTTGTGGCATTCGTAGGGTTTTTTGAGATTTTAGGGTTTTTTAGAGTTGACGTGAAATAAAAGGAGGATTGTAATGATGCAAAATATTAGTGTGGATTCTAAGATGAGAAGAAAAATATTTTTTTAATTTTGGTTTTTTATTTACAAAATTTGTTTATGTGTTTTTTTGGAAGTATTTCAACCTCTAGCAGATCGATTCCCAACACCATTAAAGAGAGTATGTAGTGGTAAATCCATAACATTAGGGGTAAGATTAAGAATCCTATGATTGCACATGTTTTGGACATTTTCCATCAACTTACATCTGCTTGGAATGTTAAAATGGCAATTAATACATAAGGTTTTGAGACCACATTTTTTTTTGTATAGATTGTTTAATTTTTGGCTTATGTATATACTTTTTTGACAATATTGGCTGTTTCTAATTGTTAAAATTTGTGTCTAGATAGGATGGATATTAATATTAAAAATTTACTAGTATAAAAATGATGCAACAATGTAGACTTTTAAGTTAGTTTGAGTCAAACTTGTAATTTGAAAAGTTTATAATTATTAGTCATTGAAATTTGATAAATTATCAGTATACCACTTTTGATATGATATGTTTTTTTCCTTCATCTTTTGTTCTTTTTTTAGGGTTGATATTTCAAAAATTTATTGTTCAAATTAGGAGTGTTGAATGAAAAAAACCTTTGTGACGCAAGAAAATCTACATGCTAGAACAACAATGCTTGGCTAGAAAATCATGACATTTTTTTTAATTACACTGAAGACGTTGATTAAATTATAGTCATGGCTACTTACAATGATTATAATATTAATTATTTTATTCAATCCATTTCCTTTTTAAATAATTCAATGTATTTAATCCAACATTATTATTTTGTTAATCTTTTCCAATAATTAATTAATTCCAAATTAATTTTATTTAATTTGTTGACTAGTCCTTAATAAATTTTGATTAATTACCCACATAGGTTAATCATAATTATAATCCCATATTATCAAAATTATCCCCAAACCTTAATTAATTAATTCTTAGTCATATACAGTTTACCTCATAATAATAATAATACAAGCTAGTGCTAACTTTAATTTATTTCCCAAGTTTACCTTAATAAAATTCCATAGAATATATAAAACCATACCAACCCCTTTAATTAAATTACACCTCTACATTTAACCTCTAACCTTTTATTTTCAATTTAATAAAATAAACATCCTCATGAACATATTTTAAATAAAATCCTTTAATAAAAACTTTCTTACCTATTTAATTTACTACAAACCCGAAAACAACAACCTAGGGCTATATTAGTTTTAATTTTCACAAACTTTATTACGGTTTATTGACCTAATCTCATAAAGGAATCACAACACCCATGAATTCCTATAACCAGATGGGTTGAGGATCCCAGTGTGATTACACAACATGGAACATCTCTCAAAGTGTGGGACCTTGCGAGTTGAGAGAGATCTCCGGATTAAGGTCAGTTCCTATTCCTCTATTCAGGTGCATACAAATATTTTACATAGGGTCTATTCTAAATCTACTCTATTTTACCAAGGAGAAAAGGTCGAGGAGATGCAAGAAAATAAACTAAGCTAACAAGGTGATGCACCAAAGGATTTTTAGACACTCGTTTCGTAAATTTAACATAGACCAAAAAATGTAATACAAACACTATGCACAGATGACCAAAAAATGCAATAAGAGATTAAGGAGACAACAACGAATACATGAGAGGGTCAATAAACATCCACAAACATATATATTATATCTTAGGAGTTGATACAATATATTGCACTAGCAAAGAAGCAAAAATTGCATTACAACCCAGAGGAGAGGTTAGAAAAAGATCCACAAATCCTTCTATGAACAAAAGAAGAAGGGAGGACACAAAATAGAAGCGTCCAACATTTTACAATGAGCCTTGAAACTTCCTTTATAGATTCAGCATAGAGGGAAGAATGAGAGAGAGAGAGAGGAGGGAAAAATAGTTTGAAGCTCAACCAATGGCCATAAATGCCTCCTGCAGATCCACCCCAAATCTATCATGTTTGCATCAATTACTTGTTCGGCACCTCGAAGGAGGAGGAACAACAAATCAGATCAAATCCAATCTAGTTTTTGGGGAAAAAGGATTATGTATTAATGGTACAAAGATGTTTCTTCATTTTTCCCAACCTAACCTCTCCAAAATTACATTTTCAGATCTCCATGGCATAGACGAGGCCGAGATTCTTTCCAAAGGTGTTATATTTGTCAGATTTCGAGCACTGAGTCAAAATATATGCCCATTTGAAATTTGAATTGGGTATTACAGAAATGGCAGAAACTAGTTTATCAAAAGGGTCTTTGGAAATTGGACATGTGAAGGACTGGTGCATGTCTGGGGAATGCTTTTGGGTTTTTCTTTTGAAGCTGCATCAGGTTGACACGTGGCTTCTTCCATGGCTTGCTTAGTTTCCTCATGTTTTTGGCTAAGTCTTTTTTGGGCTCAGCGGGGCCATACATCTGACCAGGGACACTTGGAGGCTTGGCACTTTTTTTTGAAACCTTCCCCAACTCTTACTTTTGAAATAGTGCTTTGCTGACACTTGGCACCCTCTGCTGGCATGTCTCTACTTTGACTATTTGATCCCAAGCCCTATCCCTTTTTTGGACATGGGACATGTGGAAGGTTTCGTGCTAATTTTGGAAACCCAGTTAGAATTTTACCTTTTCAAGGAGCATTGGGTTGACACCTAGAAGCATCCATAGGCTCTTGGAATTTTCAACGGAACCGCTCTTACTTTTTTCAGTTCCTTAATATGTGGCAAGCTGGTGCTCTTTGGGGATCACCTTTTGGTTCATGCTTTGAAGAAGCGCTGAGCTAACGCATGGTAGTTTCCGCTAGCACCTTTATACTTAGTATTTTTTAGGCCCGCTTGGTCCGTCATTTTGACTTTTAACTGTTAAATTTTCCCCTCTATGGGCTTGGGAAACATGGGGGTCTTACTCTTGTTTTAGTCTACCCTTTTGGATTCAATATTTGGAGGTGAACCGTTTGGACACTTGGCAACGTCCACTGCCTCCTCCATATTTAGTCATTTTTGGGGCTCGTTCTGAACCAATTCTAGAGCCCGAAGACTTCGGACCTTCATTGTTACTTCTCCTTTGAGCCACTGGTTTATTTGACACTGTATTCTCCTTCACTGACCCTGCTATTCCATTTTAGAGTCCACCTGGTCTGTTTCCTGGATTTGAAGCATGGGTTTTCTTTACGGAGCCTTTTTCTTGAATTTCTTCTTGCATGGGGTCGTTTGATCTTTCGCAAGCCCTGCCACTCTATTGTAGAGTCCCTCTATTTATTGGTTGTAGGATTTGAATGTGATTTCTCTAGTTTCTTCTGTGTGGGGTAGTGCCTAACCAATTTTACCAGGGGGGAAAATCAGGATAACAATTTGGTGACTCGCAGGGTCATTTTCCTGCTAGATGAAGAGATCAGTTGCCTTGTTATATCCATTGGGCATGGAGTCATGAATGATGGCCTGATAATGATCCTGCATCTGATCTGTGAGCTCGACCATTTTCATAAGAAATCTTGAAAAAAGGCTTCTGAAAGTAGAAAATGTTTTTGACCCAAGGCTTTCATCTATCCCTAAATGGATTGTTTCGAAGATAGATTTTAGTTTCTCTGCATTTGTTTTATTATGAAATTTGTAGTTGTTACAGTCAACTATGGGCCTTCTTCCATGAATATTGAAAGGGATATGACGTTCACTTGTAGGCACATTGAACTGTGTAATGACGCAACCTGGAGCAACAAAGAATTTGTGCCACAACACTTAGGGAAACAAAAATACACTACAAAAAAAACAACGTGCACACACACTTAGGGAAATTAAAATCCTATGCTAATATTTACAGGGGTGGAAACTTCCCATTTAGTAGCAATGTTTGAGATTTATCCCATTCACTTGGATCTGTAATTCTTCACCATCCAATTTAGCTATTTGGAAGGCACAGCTACTCTTACACTCTGTGATCATGTAAGGGCCACTTAAGATGACATTAAATTTGGAGTGTTTTCCTGGCTTTTCTCCATCTACATCCCACTTTAGAAAAAATTCCCCTTCTTGAAAGGTCCTCATTCTTTCCTTCTTGTCAAAACTCTTATTTTTATCAATTCTTGATATTTTTCCATGACTTACATTGCATGGTCTCTTGCCTCCCCTACCTCCATTAGCTCTGCATACCTAATTTCCATAGGCTCAAACATAGCCAGCTCCAACTGTTTCATGAGTTCTAAAGTGGGAAACTCCAATGAGATGGGCAATACTGCCTCCTTTCTATATACAAACTTGTATGGGGAACTTCTTGTGGATCTCTTTGATGTGATCCTATCAACCCATAGAGATGATTTGAGATTTGTATGCCAAGTCCTCTTAGTTTTATCAAGAGTCCTTCTGATAATCCTTAATAGGTTCTTATTTGTGGACTCTTCTTAGCCATTACCTTGATGGTAATAATTTGATGAGGTGCAGAGATACACACCATTCTTAACTTCCCATTCAATGATCCTTGTACCAAGGAATGACAATAGTGGCAGGGAATCCAAACCTAGCAGCTATTCCTTCATAAAAATCCAAGATGTTGGATTCATTTGCTTCTTTTAGTGCCACTTCTTCAGTCCACTAGGTGAAATAGTTTGTTGCAGTAAGTATCCACTTGTGGCCTTGGCTTGAATTTGGGTTAATCATCCCAATGAATTCTACTCCCCATTGCATGAATGGTTGATCCTCTAAAATGGGATTCAAGGGGTAGGGCTGCTAGCTTCTCCTTTCCTGTGAAGAATGCACATTTTTTACACTTCTTGACACATGAGTAGCGGTCCCTGAACACTGTAGGCCAATAATAACCAGCTTTCATGATTTTGAGAGTTGTTACTCAAGGGGCAAAGTGACCTACTGCTTCTCCATCATGGAATTCATGCAACACTCTCTTAATCTGGCCTATCCGAATGCACCTTAATAGAACACTATTGATATATTTCATAAACAAGACACCACCAACAAGCACATATTAGATGGCTTGTATTCTCAAGTATCTTCTCTTTGCTTTGTTCCATTCAAGAGGGCACAAACCTATTTGAAGGTAATGCACCAAGGTTTGAGTCCAACATGGATTAGGTGCATCATTAGCTAGTTGTTATTGATCGTTCTATAGAAATAGGAAAGCCTATTTTCCTGCCACTGACTCATCCTATTGCTTGAAGGTGAGCTATTCACACAGTCCCTTGCCTCGAACCAATTTTCTCACCTTGATCTCAATGTCATATTCCATTACCTGGGTGATCTAACCTACCCTATTCTCATTCAAATCCTTATTTAAAAGGAAGTTAAAAGGAAGTCATTAACACCAACATGAGATACTAGTAGTTGAATCTTGTTATTTGAGACCAAATGTATGAACTTCTTTAAGCTCCGAATAACAGCAAGGACCTATTTTTCAATGAAAGAGTATTTTACCTCATAGTCCTCCAAGCTCTGACTGAAGAAAGTTATGGGTTTCTTTGAACCTTCATTGTTGGGCTAGACCAAGATCGATAAAGTGGTGTCTGACCCTCCAAAAGCATATAACATGAAGTATTTTGAGAATTCTGGGTTAACAAGAGTTGGAGCCTGTGATATTGTGAGCTTGATGGCCTCAAAACTCTCCTTCCCTTCTACTGTCCATTTAAATGCAAGAATCTTCTTTAACGTCATTTTTAAAGGCTTTAAAAGAGTATCAAAGTCAAGTATAATCATGCAAATAAAGTTTATTCTCCCCAATAAGCTTTGGAGATACTTTTTATGTTGTGGTAATGGAAGTGTTTGAATGGCTTCAACCCTTTTAGGATCAATTGTCAATCCCTATCTTGACATAATGTGCTCCCTACAATTTCCCTTCATGAGCCAGGAACACACACTTTTTGGGTTTAATGACACCCCAAACCATATACATCTTTAAAATACCTGTCTAAGGTGAAAGAGATGGTTTGCAGCATTCTTTGAAAAGACAATGATATCATCAATATACACTAGGACTATACTATTAATTAATCCTTTAAATGCCATATCCATAGCTCACCGAAATTTTTCTCCAACATTTGATAGTCCAAATGGCATTTTTTTATAAGCATATGTACCCCGTTCGGTGGTGAAGGTTGTCTTCAATTGATCTTCTTCTTTCACCATTTTCTGGTTATAGCTTGAATATCCTTCTAATAGTGAAAACCTCTCAGAACCAGCTACAACATGTAAGATCTATTCCATTGATGGAAGTGGGTAGTGATCCTTAAGTGATGCTCTGTTCAGATCACAAAAGTCCACACATAGCTTGATTTATCCATTTTTCTTTCTCACAAGTACCAAGTTAGCAACCCAACTCGAATGCTTGATAGGAAAGATGATATTGGCCTCAATTAGCTTGTTCAATTATTTTCTCATGAGAGGCTCAATGTGGGGAGTTATGGACCTTTGATATTTTCTGAAAGGCTTAGCTCCTGGGTCCAACTCGATGGTGTGTTGTGCCAGCTTTGGGTTGAAACCTCTTAAATTGTTATAAGTCTAGGAAAAGACATCTGAAAAATCTTGACAGAGTTGAAAAAAATCAGATTTTTCTTGTTGAGTGCTTACCTTTCCAATTTGTAATGTTTTTCCTTATTCTATAAAAAAAGGTTCTAAATCTTCACCCTTTACCTGAATATTTGCTTTCTCTTTGTGGAATTGGTTGTTTTGGTTGAAGATTGATTCCAAAGTGACAACACCCTTTGGTAGTTTGTTGGTCCTCAACTGTACCACTTGTTCTCCATACTGCTGCTCCAATCTTTCTTGATTCCTAGAGGAGAACTCAACTTCCTCTTGTACAAAGTTGACAATTTGCTAATCATTCTCAAAGACTTGCCGAATTATGTTGTTGTCCTGGACATCTAGCCTTATAACTAACTTCATATGGGGTTGATGCTTATCACTCTTGATATTCTCCACAACATCAAATGTACCCCAATTTGTTATGTTTGTGGAGCCTATTTTCATGTTAGGCTATGGTACACCTTGTATGTGTTACACTTGGGTATTTTTACAGTGGTCCCACTCACCGGTGAGTAGGTCAGGGATGTTCAGGGGCAAAGCCCCTGAACCAAATTTTCATGGGTGGTTTATCAACCCATGGGTAATGGGTAACTGTAATGGGCTATTTTTGGGCCCATGGTTTTTTGGTACACATTGTTTTAATACCCATGATTTTTTACACATGGTTTTAATACCCATAGTTTTTTCCCATGATTTTGATACCCACAGTTTTGTATCAAACTGCTTAAGCAATTATCTATTTATATGGTCTTATGCATATGATACATAGATAAGAAAATGTATTGTAGATGTGTTTTGAATTCGAGTCTGAATTCTGTAGAGTTTTTTGAGGATAGCTCCAAACAGATCTGGGTATTGTATTGTGAGAGTGGAGGCTTGTAATAAAATCTGAGCAAGTGATTCTTGGTGGACGTAGCCCAAATTGGGTGAACCACGTTAAATATTGTCTCTCTTTGTTATGTTATTTATTCTACACTTTTATTTGATATTTATAATATTTTCTACATATTAGTTTCTACTGTTGCGATTCTGTAAGGGATTATTCTGCATATTTTATCTCTTATTTCCTAACACAATTGTTGCCAATCTATATGTTGCTTCATTATTCTTCCTTTGGATGGATTTAATGCTAAATTCCTAAAAATATTCAATGAGGTCTTGTACCCAGTTCTTGTAACTCTTTAACAGGTCGTTCTTGGGAGCATTTTTTCCTTGGACTTGATTAGCAACTAGTTCACTGTCACCAAACACCTATAAGTTCTTGATTCTTATTTCCTTGCCCAATGCAGTCCATGAACCAAAGCCTCATACTTTGTTGTGTTGTTTGAAAAATCAAATTGAAAACGGAATGTTAAGTAGTATTTCATACCTTTAGGAAAGACAAGCCTAGCTCCTCCTCTAGCTCCTTAACTACTTCTTGAGCCATCAAAGAATAAATGCCATACCTCATTATCATATTTTTTTCCTGGCTTAATGATGTCGAGAAGAGGCTGATTTTCTTCATGCAAAAAATAGACTCCTAACTCAGAATCCTCCATCTCTTTATAGGGGGTCAAAAGCATGTCTCTTGTTTTCCCATTCATCTAGATTCAACTCTGGGATACACCCCCACCTTGGTATCTATCTCACAAAGTGCTTAGGAGGTCGTCAAAATCAAAGGCTGAATAATTTGCATTGATTGGGCTGGGTATATAAGACTCAATATGGTAATCTAAAATGGGCTCATATCTGATTATTGTCTTAGCCCCATACCTTGTTCTAAAAAAGCATGTGTGACTAATCAACAGACAAAATATCATCCAATCTTAGCATTGAAGTCTCTTAACAAACACAATGCAAAAATGGGCTAACAACTCTATGACTGATCTGTTTTGCAATACAGTCACATTGGTGCAGGCATGTAGTGTGAGGCTCAAATCTTTGTTGACTCCAACAGTCATAACTGTTGTCCCATCCAATTTCTACTACCCCTTTGGATATGACTTAGTATTGGAGACCCAGATTGATCAGCTATTTTTTTTTGGCATTACAGAACTACTTGCCCTCGAAAAAAATCATGCAATTATGTTGCCAATTTGTCCCCAATGATCATTGAAACATAGGATGGAGGGGGATTCATATTTTTTACCTTGTTGTCTTCCATGATTTCCCCTTAATCTGAGATGCATTGGTAAGCTATTTTCTCTCGCTGGCTAGGGGGTCTATTTGAGCTTGACCAATTGGCCATAACAGTCTGCAACAGATCTCTCTGTCATAGAATGGCTAGTTACTCCCACATTGAAATGTTCACATTTGTCTTCTTCATTTGTTCAATGATATTATATGAGTTATCCTTCTTGTTGCCCCTTTCCTGGCATATTTTTTCTCTTGCACATGGGTTGTCACAACCGGTGCCTGAGTGGATTTCGTAGGTGGCTTAGACTTAGTCTGTATATTGGGAGTTCCATTTTGAGTGGCCAATGCCTTGTAGATCAATGGAGGGTTTGAGGATTACCTAAGTTTGGTGATTTCCCTTCTCCAATATTTCTCTTTTTAGGACTATGTATTGGCAGCTATACTTTGAGAAGGGGCCTGATTCATTCCATAGAAGTCCTCAGCTTCCTAATTAACAAGCATAGTTTCACTTGGAGATGCTTCTTGTTGAACTCCTTGCTGTTTATTTTCTCCTTGACTAGACTCTTGTGACACACCACCGTTTTGTACAATCAAGGCCTGCTTAAGTGCACCATTGAAGCAAAATTGATTGGTTATGTGGATGATTACATGGAAACCACCGATCATATTCTTGGGCCTATATTATTTTTTGCTAGGACCAATGCCCTTGATGTTGAAGCTGTGTTTGGATCATATGACCGAAAAGGCTCTAATAGCTTGAGGTTTTCCTTGGCTTTGGTTTTGATTTACAACCTAAGTTGGTTGCTTATTTTTTCTTATATGGGGGTCTAGCCTGATACTGAGTTTGAGATTGATGTGGCCTAAAACTCTGAGATTATTTCCTCTTGATATTTTACTAACTCATTCTCTAGGTTCTACAGTTGTTTCATAACTTCTTAAAGATATTTTGATAGTACTAGAGGATGAGGTGCAGGCTAGTTGAACTTTGATTCCTAGGAGTTGGTATAGGAGCTAATATGGGTGTTTGGATGGTGCTTGGGTCTCCTAATTCTGGGTATAGAGGCATGCTGAATGGGTAGCTGAGGAAGCAAGTTTTCCAGCCTGAATTAGACAATTTTCAGCTCTTATGGAAATGTTATATGCTGTAGATAAGGTTGTGCCTCCCATTGATTGAATCATTATAGCAATATCAAAATTTAGAGCTCTAAGAAAGTATAAGAAGGCACCTTCATCTGTGGGATTTAGAACCCACTAGAATTCTGTCCCATGTCCTTTGAAATCTGAGGTTGAAATATGTCAATTGCTGGTTAGGATCCCTCTTGATTATTGTCAGTTGCTCCAACAAGGACAGATTATCTCCCTTTTCTCCAAATTGGTCATGAAGAGCTCTACACAAGATGGTCCCAAGTTTGAATAGATCGCATTGTTAGACTCCTAAACCATTAGGAAGCTTTACCCTTGAGTGAAGAGGCTAGCAACTTGACTACAATGTCCATCTCAGTGATCTCATAGATTACATAGAAATTTGCAATTTCTTGAATGTGCTCACTAGGAGAAGTCTCATTCTCTCCAGTGAAATAAGGGATGCTCTTTAATGCTGCCACTGGGACTGGATTTTGTGCATTAAGGGTGAGTGGGCTACTTCCAGTGAAATTAACATAAGGATTTGGCTGTGCTAACTTGATTGGCTTGAGAACCCTTGATTGAAATAACAACCTACTAGGAGGAGGTGTTGACAAGGTTCTATTTGGTGGAGATGAGGACCTATGGGATCTTCTCCCCCTTCTCCTTCTGTTTAGGGACAAGTGCAGATAGACAAATACTCCTTCTTATCTAGTTCTTGACCTTGTTTGTATTCTTCTCATGAACTTGGCAAGCTTGGACTGCTGAAACCAATGATTTCTATCCCTTTTGGAGTCACCAGATGTGTAGTTTTAAAGCTTCTTAAAATCTATAACTTGAAACAAGTGCACATCAATCTTGCTGCAATAAAAATATGAAGACTTATTGTCCCACTGGGCATTCCAAAACTGTTAGTGTAAAATTACAGCACCCCTGAATTCCTGCAACCAGATGGGTTGAGACTCTCAGTGTGATTACACAACATGGAGCATCTCTCAAAGTGTGGGACCTTGGGAGTTGAGAGACCTCTGGATTAAGGTTAGTTCCTATTCCAATATTTAGGTGCATATAAATATATTGCAAAGTTACTATTCTAAATCTACTCTATTTTACCAAGGAGATAGGGTCGAGGAGATGAAAGAAAATAAACTAAGCTAACAAGGTGATGCACCAAAGGAATGTTAGACAATCATTTTGCAATTTAACACAGAACACGAAATGTAATACAAACACTATGCACAAATGGGTAAAAATGCAATAAGATATCAGGGAGATAATTATAATTACATGAGAGGGTCAAGAAAACATCCACAAACATATATATTATTTATCAGGAGTCGATACAGTATATTGTAGTGGACAAGAATCAAAACTTGCATTACAACCCAAAGGAGAGGTTAGAAAAGGCTCGAAACATCCTTCTGTGAACAAAAGAAGAAGGGAGGGCGCAAAACTAAAGCATCCAACCTTTTATAATGAGCCCCTACCCTTCCTTTATAGATTTGGCACAAAGGGAAGAAGGAGAGAGAGAGGAGGGAAAACTAGTTTGAAGCTTAACCACTGGCCATCATTTCATCCTACAAATCCACCCCAAATTTATTGTGTTTGGATAAATTACTTGTTTGGTGCCTCCAAGGAGGAGGAACAGCGGATGAGATCAAATACGATCTGGATGTTGTGGAAAATGGATCCTTTATTAATGGCAAGAATATGTTTCTTCATTTTTCCCCACCTAATCTCTCCAAAATAAATTTTTCAGATCTCTATGGTTTAGGCGAGGCCGAGATATTTCCAATGGTGCCAGATTTGTTAGATTTCGAGCACTGAGTCAAAATATATGCCCATTTGAAATTTGAATCAGGGCCCTACAGAAATGGTGGCAACCAGTTGTCAAAAGGGTCTTTGGAAATTAGACACATGGAGGGTTGGTTCATGTCCGGGGACTACTTTTGGGTTTTGATTTTGAAGCTTCACTAGATGACGTGTGGCTTCTTCCACAACTTTCTCAGTTTCCTCATATTTTTGGCTAAGTCCTTTAGCTCGGTAGGGCCATATGTTTGACCATGGACACGTGGAGGTTTGGAACTTGTTTGGAAACCTTCCCAAACTCTTAATTTTGAAATAACGTTGTGCTGACACTTGGCACCCTCTATTGCCCTGTCTCTGCTTTGACTATTCAACCCCAACCCTATCCCTTTTTTGGACCTAGGACACATGGAGGGTCTGCTCTCATTTGGAAAATTTCTCATAATTTTACCTTTGAAGGAGCATCAGGTTGACACGTGGAAGTCTCCGCAGGCTCTTGGAATTTTCAATGGCCACTCTTACTTTTTTTGGGCCTTGCATATGAGGTGAGATGGCACTCGTTTGGGGGTCACATTTTGGTTCGTGCTTTAAAGATGCGCTGAGATGACTCGTGGCATTTTTCACTAGCACCTTTGTACTTTGTATTTTTAGGTCCACTTGGTCCATCCTTTTGGATTTTAACTGTTGAATTTGCCCCCCTTTGGGCCTGGGAAACATGGACGTGTGGTGCTTTTTTTATTCTTCCCTTTTGGATTCAATCTTTGGAGGTGTGCCATTTGGACACTTAGCAGCGTCCAATGCCTCCTACATACTAATTCATTTTTGGGGTTCATTCTGAACCATTTGCAGAGCCTGAATACTTCGAACCTTTTTCGTTCCTTCTCACTTGAGCCTCTATTTTATTTGACATTATATTCTCCTTCCCTGACCCTACTATTCCATTTTAGAGTTTTCTTGGTCTGTTTGCTAGATTTTAAGTATGGGTTCATTCGACGGAGCCATTTCTTGAATTTTTTTCTTACACGGGGTCGTTTGATCTTTCGCGGTCCCTGCCACTCAATTGTAGAGTCCCTCTATTTCTCGGTTGTAAGATTTGAAAGTGATTTCTCTGGTTTCTTTTGTGTGGGGTCATGGCTAACCAATTTTAGCTAGGGGAAAAAATCAGGATAACACTTAGGTCTTCTTATTTTTCCCTAACTATCCTTATGCGCTCTTTATCTTTCCTTCTAACCCTAGTTGTTCCTCCATTTGCACAGGTCAAACTACAGGGAAGACAAGAATGGAGTTAAGAGGATTTGGTTTAAAACTATGTTAGCTATGGTTGATCTAATATTGCATTGAGCAGATCTTCTCTCCCATTTTCCTGTTCTTTCCCTTTTCTATAATTATTTCACATAGTTCTAAACATCTACAATTTAATTTTAGCTAGATAATTCTCCCACCCTAATAGAAATGATATATTCCTAGTGTAAAAGTAGAATCAGTTCAAAAGATAGATGTATATGGATATGTATACCAAGAACTGTATATATATACATAAATATTTCTATACTAATTAAAATAAAAATTTATTTCTGTATTTTCTACGGTATTAAACCCGATGTAGGGCTGGGCACATTATCTTACCAGGTGGCTTGGTTGTTGGTGTGTGTGTGCATGCATGCCTATATACATATATATATATATATATATATATATATATATATATATATATATCTGTGTGTGTTTGTGTGTGTGTGTGTGTATTTATATATATATATATATATCTGTATGTATGTGTGTGTGTGTGTATATATATATATATATATATATATATATTACAATTTTTTGGGGTCAGTGGTATGGCCGACCCACCCCCATTTTATATAATGTGGGGTGCATCGGCCATGCCACCCACTGCAATTTTATATAATGTGGGGTGGTTCGACCATGCCGCCCACCCCTCTCTGTTATTTTTTTTTAATTTAATATCTTTTCACTAAAATAAATAAATTTGGTTCCTATTAAATAATATATACTTTTCTAGTTTATATTATTATCATTATTTTATATACTATATATATATATATATAAAGACTTATTATCAAGTTTATACATACAATAAATAAGTTTATTTATACAGACAACAATATAATAAGTACAAGTAAATACAAGAATTTTTATAATAAAGTTTATACATATAATAAACCAATTTATTCTATAGAGAAGAATACAAGAAATACAAGATAGAACCTTTGAAATTTAGAAAAAAATAGTGAGTGAAACCCATGACATTTTGATATAAAAATTAATATTTTCCTTCAATAATTTACAGGATTCTCCAATTAAGAACAAACTCTAATTTCCATTTTTTTACAAATTTCTCAATTATTTTTAAAATTTTGTAACAAGCAGATTTTATAGCAGTTTCCCAAATAATTTCAGAATGAAATTTTATCCAATGTCTTATTAAGTTTCTAAATAATTCCATAATTTCCTTATAGGCAGATTTTACAATAGATTTACAAAAAAAAAATTCTTTTCAATCTACAACTTCAAGTACATATAGAGTTTTCAAAAATTAAAAGATATAAAGCCTCATATAAACCTCTTTTGCAAGAATAAATGGAAAAATACAAGTATAATACAAGCCCTCAACAAAACTGGTGGACCCAAAATTTCCAATTTTCCAAAATAATCCCCTATAACTCCATTTCATTTGAATAACTAACAACTTCATTACTACGTCTCCAGCACACAAACAAGAGAGAGATCTAGGAAACACTCTCCTCCCAAAAAAATTCAAATGAAAGGGTGAGACCAACCACCTCATTGGCACCCAGGATCCTAACATGAAAAAATGTATCACATTCACAACCATGGTAGCTAAGAACAAAGGCTTCCACATTCACACAAAATCAATTTACTTCAACACATGAACAACAATTAAATCCTACAACTTTAATTCATCACAAAGGCTCAATTTAGACCCAAAGGAGAGGGAATAATGAATACCACTTCCTTATACATCCCATGTGGGTTAAGGGTCCACCCAAGAACCTCCAAAGTGCACATCACAAAACACACTCATAATCCCTTATCTCTCCATGATGCAAATATGCAAATGGAGAAATTTTAAACCTTTTGTCTCCCCATAGGTGGAACACCTTACCCACAATCCTTCTTCAGAAAAACCTCACAAAAGTACATTTTATTTCCCCAATGGTTCCATATTCCCACTCCCTACATCTTTATTAGGGAAAAACTACCCAAGCCTATAACACACAAATACATACATACAATTCACCATTTAATACAAAATTAAAAACAAGAAAACGACAAGGTTTGAGACCCTACCTTTCTATATGTGGTAGTTTCTCCTCAAGAAATTTGAAGAAATTATTTCCAATCCAAATCCAAGATCCAAGAAAATTCCTATCCCAAGTCTCAAGACAAAATAGGAAGGAATATAAAGAAACAAGTAACCAAAAATGAGTAACCAAGTGAGTAACCCCAAAACAATAAAAGGGATGCACATTAGAAAAGATGGAGGGAGACGTGATGTGGCTCCATGTACGATGCCACTTCATCTCCCTCAAATCCACATAACCTAGTCCCCACACAAACCAAATCATCATAATGAGCTAGTTCAGGAGATACCTTCTCCAAATTTGCATGGAAGCTAAGTTTTGTAGATATCAAAGGTCAATTTAGACGATCAGAAAGTGAGGGAAATAATTGCCTCCTTCCTCTTATATTTTCATGACTAAAGGCCTAAATTGAACCCTTGGGTCATAGGTTAGGTTAGGAGGGAAGTCTAAAGAGTGTGGGACAAGTAAAGCTTGTCCCACAAGGTCTCAAAATTGGGATCAAAGCCCAAATCTGATATTGGGTTTAGAAATGGCACACATACCAATGTCAAATTAAAAATTCAAATAAAAGAGGTGAAAGGAATAATATATATACCAAGTAATATCTACCCTCCCAAAATCCACATCATCACATTAAAATTAATCCCCCACAATTGAATTAATCAAGCCAAGATACATAACCAACATAAGAAACATAGGGTGAAATACTAGCTCACTCAAAAAATTACATGATAAATTAAGGGGTAAATTGATAACATAGAAACATAGGGTTACAAGGTACATTAGAAATTAAATGCATTCACAACATCCACCATAAACTAAATAAAAAAACCACAAGATAATTAAAAGTGAAACAAGCACATCCCTACCCATGGTCACGTGTAAGATGCTCCCCAATGGGGACCTTCAAAAAAAGACAAACAAAAAGGTGAAACAAACTCAAACACAAACATGACAACTATAAAATTGATTTTTTTGTGAACATGCGACATTTCTTTAGGGATTGGCCTCCCTAGTCCCTCCTTGTTTGTGTAATTTCATTACCTGTAACCACAAAATAATACCACCTTCAGCCACAAGGCCACATCAATATGTTAAGGAAAACAAAACATGTATAACCATCCATCACAAAATTATCATCATACATCATAGTACACAATTATATTCTAAATTAAACATTTATAATTATCCAAAATCATGTTTCACATTTTACGAAAATCACACAATTCACATAATGATCACCTAATATCATCATGAAATCAATAAACCATAATATCAATGTGCACATGGTTAGATGATGTATAAAACATAATCACAACTACTATGAATCCATGATGTATGTGTACAAGTAAATCAATGCTAAATCACATGTTCTGCAATATCCACAAAAATCAGCTATGCATCCATATAATCTATGATAAGAGTCAAATCAAAATAATAATCAAATTTCCATATAGTCTAAACACATGTTATTCTAAATACTATATCAATATCCATGTATTTAAGAAGCTAATAAACATGATCACAGTATAAATAGGTGTTGAAGAGGAGTGGACACTACACCGCCCTCCCCTTAGACATGTGTTCCTCCTAGAAATCAAGGAAAGAGGTACAAAAGCGAAGCACACTAATAAAAATCATGCCTTCCACATGGTTTCTTTTCCTTGAATCAAAATTACATCCCTTGGGAACCAATTCTTGGTCCAACACTATTGTGAAAGAAAGGGGATAGTATAAGGCATATATAGTAACCTCCTCCAAACAAGACTATTAGGATTCAAACCTACAGAATAATCTCTACGAGGT
The DNA here is from genome assembly GCA_019776745.2 of Taxus chinensis. Lineage (NCBI taxonomy): Eukaryota > Viridiplantae > Streptophyta > Pinopsida > Cupressales > Taxaceae > Taxus > Taxus chinensis. The sequence goes on along the minus strand of CM034156.1, from coordinate 577,124,677 downwards.
TAGCCATGCTACAACAAAGAACATTTAAATAGGAAATTTTCCATGGAATCCTAATAAATGACAACTAAGGTCCATGAAGAATAGGAAAAATTTTATACATAAGGTGTCCCTGTAGCCACACATGGATGCCACACTAAGATTACTGTACACTTTTGACAGATGTCTCACCGGAAACTAGATTGTTATAAACTAAATAAAGGAAAAAAAAAATTGGCCTTAAAACATGCCCGATATACTGGGAAACATACTTTTCTCATATGGGCAGGATTTTGACCCATATGTTTATGGGATAGTTTTGGCCCATGGTTTTGATACCCACAGTTTTGTAAAATTGTTGAAGTAGTTGTCTATTTATATGGTTTTGTGTATATGGTAGGTAATATAAAAACATTACAGATGTGTTTTGAATTCATGTGTGAATTCTATAGAGTTTGTTGAGCATAGCTCCAAACAGATCTAGGTATTGTATTGAGAGAGTAGTGGCTTGTAATAAAATCTAAGCAATTGATTCTTTGTGGACGTAGCCCAAATTGGGGTGAACAATGTTAAATATTGTCTCTTTATGTTGTTTTATTTTATTCTACAATTTTATTTGAGATTTGTAATATTTTTTGTATATTAGTTTGTATTGTTGCGATTTTGTGAGGGATTATTCCACATATTTTATTCCTTATATCCTAACAATTGGTATCATAGCCTGGTTTAGTTTGCTGAAGTGTTGAATCATAGGGAAAGTTTTATCTTGAGTGGGAGTTATGGTAAATGATGGAAGATCTAGGGTTGATAAATTCAATGGATAGAATTTCGGTCTTTGGAAGATGCAGATGGAAGATTACCTTTATCAGAAGGATATTTATATTCCGTTGTCTAAGAAGGTAAAAAATCCCTCGAGCATGATATATGCAGAATGGGATTTGCTGGAAAGGAATGCACTTGGGACAATCTAGTTGTGTTTTGCATCTTCAGTATTATTTAATGTTTCAAAGGAAAAGACTATACAAGAACTGATGGATGCATTAGGGAAGTTGTATGAAAACCCCTCTACCTCCAATAAGATGTTTTTAATGAAAAAGTTGTTTAATATGAATATGTCTGAGAATGGTTCAGCAGCAAAGCATCTAAATGATTTTAATACAGTTGTAAATATGCTAGCTTCGGTTACAATAGAATTTTATGAAGAAGTTAGGGCTTTATTAGTTTTGTACTCTTTACCTGAGATTTGGAATAGCCTGGTAATGGAAGTAAGAAACTCGGTTCCAACTAACTCAAATTTGATGTTTGAGGATTTTGTAGGGGTGATTCTAAGTGAGGAAATGTGAAGAAAAATCTCTGGTGAATCTTCTACTTCAGTGTATAATTTGATAGTGGAAACTAGAGGTAGACAGAAGCATAGACGAAGCCGTGAAAAATCAAAGCATCAAACAAGGTCAAAATCTAAAAGAAAGATAGTATGTCGGCACTGTGGAAAGTCTGGGCATGCAAAGAAGGACTGTTGGGAGCTTCAGAACAAGAATAAAAAATAGGAATAAAACAAAAAGGCAAATGTGGCAACGGGTAATGTATGTCAGGATGCTTTTATTCTTGCTTTGCACAATATTACTGAATCTTGGGTTTTAGATTCGAGGGATGCTTTCCATGCTACTCCACATAGGCATTATTTTATTGATTATGCTCAAGGAGATTTTGGGAATGTTTTTCTTTGTGATGATGAGCCTTATAGCATAGTTGGAAAAGGTTTTGTTCAGGTTAAGATGCATAATGGGAAAACTTTCCTATTGAATGATGTTAGACATGTTCCTACATTAAGAAGAAATTTGATATCGACGGGGTAGTTGGGAAGTGATGGTTGTACTGTGATATTTACAGTGGACTCTTGGAAAGTTACCATGGGTGATATTGTGGTGGCAAGAGGTAAGAAGGTTGGAACCTTGTATTTAACCACTTATACCACTAATGTTTGTAATCTTGTGGCTTCGGAAGTAGATACAACATTGTGGCACTATAGGATCGGTCATATGAGCCATAAGGGCATGGAGATCATAAAGAAGGATTTTCCTGGATATACAGAAATAGGTTTGGAGTTTTGTGAGGACTTCATATATGGGAAATAGAAGCAAGTAAGGTTTCTCAAGGTTTGACCTACAAAGAAAGAGAGTAAGTTAGAGCTAGTGTATTCTAATGTATGGAGGTCGACTCAGGTATCATCTCATGGGGGTTCAAGTTATTATGTTACTTTTATTGATGATGTAACAAGGAAAGTTTGAGTTTATTGTATTAGAAACAAATCTAATGTATTTGAATCTTTTGTTAAATTGAAAGTCTTGGTAGAGAATGAAACAGTTCTTAAGCTAAAATGTCTCAGGTTGGATAATAGAGGGGAGTATTACAGCAATGATTTTGATGATTATTGTTCTAAGAATGGAAGCAGAAGGGAAGAGATGATTCCAAGAAATCCTCAATAGAATGGTGTGTTTGAAAGGATGAAAAGAACAATAATGGAATGTGTTAGGATTATGAGGTTACATGTAGGACTACCTCTTTCATTTTGGATAGAAGCAATGAGCACAGTTGTGTACTTGATAAACAAAGGACCCTTAAGTGCCTTGGATCGAGGCATACCTGAGGGGGATTGGTATTGTAAGAAATTTGATTATTCATTTCTTAGAGTCTTTGGATGTGAGGTGTTTGTCCATATAGACAAGGATGCTAGGACCAAGCTATAAGCTAAATAAGAAAAGTGTACTTTCATTGGTTATGGTGGTGATGACTTTGGATATAAATGTTGGAGTATTAAGGACATGAAAATCATTCGATCTAGGGATGTGGTATTTAATGAGAAATTCATGTATAAGCAGAATTTGTAGGAAAATAGGGAAGAATTCAAGAAAGAATATGTAGTGGTAGAGAATCTTCTGGATGTAAAAGTGACACATGAATCAGTTCAGCAACCTCCTCAACAAGAACCCCAAACTCCTATATTGAGGAGGTCTGCTAGGGTAAGAAGAGAACCAAAACATTTTTCTCCTTCTCTTTATTATTTATTACTCAATGATAGTGGAGAGCTAGAGAGCTTTGATGAAGAAATGTAGGTAGATTCCAGAAAGAAGTGGGAGCAAGCCATGGAGGAGGAGCATCAAGGTCTCATGAAGAACTAGACATGGGATTTGGTGAAGCTACCTGAAGGTAAAAGAGCATTACAGAAAAAGTGGGTGTTCAGAATCAAAAAGGAAGAAGGAAGCAAGAAAAGATACAAGGCTCGGTTGGGTGTCAATGGGTTTGTACAGAAAAAGGTATAGATTTTGATGACATTTTTTCTCCTGTAGTAAAAAGGACTTCTATTAGAACTATTTGAGCAATAGATATAGTAGAAGACTTGCACTTAGAATATCTTGATTTAAAGACTACATTTATCCATGGTGATTTTGAGGAGGAACGATATATACAGCAACCAAAGGGCTATGATGTCAAAGGTAAAGAGGAGATGGTGTGCAAACTAAAGAAGATATTGCATGGCTTGAAATAAGCTCCATGTCAATGGTATAAGAAATTTGATAGCTTCATGATGGAGCAAGGTTATATTAGATGTCATTCTGACCATTACGTGTATACAAAGAAATTTGAGGATGGCAGTTATATTATCCTTTGTCTGTATGTGGATGACATGTTGGTTGTAGGTAAAATAATGTAGGAAATAAAAGTACTCAAGAAGCAGCTAAGTGAATCCTTTGCTATGAAGGATTTGGGGGCAGCCAAACAAATCCTTGGTATGAGGATATCTCGGGATAGGAAGGAACAAAAGATGAATTTATCTCAGGAAGAGTGCATTAATAAGGTCTTAGAGAGGTTTAACATGCAGGATGCTAAATCGGTTGGTACTCCTTTGGAAGGCCATTTCAAGTTATCAAAGGAGCAGTGTCCCAAGACAGAGCAGGAGAGAAACCAGATGTCCAAGGTACCTTACTCATCAGTGGTTGGAAGTTTGATGTATGTCATTGTGTGCACCAAGCCTGATATTTCCCATTAAGTGGGAGCGGTGAGTAGATTTATGAGAGATCTAGGTAGAGATCACTGACATGCAGTAAAGTGCATCCTGAGGACCATGTAGACAGTTTTGTGGTATAGTGGATTAGACACCACTTTGTGTGGTTATGTAGATTCAGATATGACTGGAGATGTAGACCGTAGTAAGAGAATGACAGGTTATGTTTACACTATAGGTGGGACAACAGTGAGCTAGATTTCACGACTACAGAAGCTAGTGGCTTTGTCAACCATAGAGGTTGAGTATGTTTCTGTAACAAAGGCAATAAAATAAATTATTTGGTTGCAGAAATTGCTTGAGGAGTTGGGGCATAAGTAGTGTTGGTACCCAAATTTAATCTCCTTCAAAGACTGAGTAACATCATGGATTTTGACAGGACACTCAGAGGAAGATATATAATCGTGTATGTCATTTTTTAGCCAGGGAAGTAATCTATCTAACTTGTTAGCACTTAGGTTTCAAAAGGAGTGGGTAGCACCTTAAAAGGATGTGATCTGATCCTAAGTATTTTAGGTTGTGCCTTTCAACAAAGGTAAGAGAACCTGTTTTGTAACCTCTGTTATTGAAGAATGCTGGTAAATCCTTCTTTTGCATAAATTTTATAGAGAAGACCTTGGGAAAATATGATCAACACACTAAATCTGACTCTCACGAGTTGTCACTTCCAAATCAAGGAGATATTTTCACATCAAGGCAAAGGTTACTAAAGGCATTTGGGAACCTGATTGCTTCTGCATGCTTTAGTAATAGAAATTATGCATTTGTGCACACACAAGACAAACATGGGTAGTATGGGTAGGATTGGTTTTTTTAAATGAATTTTCTGGTGGGAGGTGGGGTAGGATGAACTTGAGTCACCAGATCCTAGAGAAATCTAACAAAATGAAAGGTTAGACCAACAAAATGCCAAAGAAAAACCAAAATGTTTCTTTAACAAGAATATGTGCTTCAATGGAGGCCCAAATTATCACTTTTTCATACAATCTATGAGAATCTAACACGAATGCTCGAGTTAGGAAACCCAACAAAGTAACAATATCTAAGCCAAATCATGCCTAAGGTAAACATAAAGGCTTACAGATAATCTCTGTCAAACAGATGAAAGAGAATTGATTTTAAATTGTTTATTTCACTCCTAGATGAAGGCTCTTCCAAGAAATGAAATTGTGGATGGCACTAAATTGTCACAAGGATTGAGACCTGTGTGATTGAATCATATTTTAATACAAGATTGCAACAGAAACAAAGAATAACTACTCACATACATTTAGAAATAAAACAAACACATTTTTCTCAAGACAACACAAAATAGCTCATATTTGATCAAATTTATCAGCACGGGAAAGTTTCTAGAACAATCTCAGATCTTGTCGATGGTTGCACACTTGCAACCACCTTGACGTGATCATATTTGATACAAAAAGAGATATACAGGCTTCTCAAAACACTTCTAAAAAAGATGGGCTCTTTTAAGCTTTCTATTAGAAAAATTAGTCCCAAACTCTAACACTCCAACCATTTGCACAAAAAATTCATGCCATTTATAACATTTACAACAGGGACCCCTTTTCCCCTCCGAAATCCTAGACCTTGAGTGTTACCAATGCCTTCCATGATCACGATCGTGATTCTCAGAATCAGATCTACAAAAAGTCACCAGGTGGTCGAGGAGGTAGATCTCATCGAATACTCCCACATTCAAATCCTTCCTCTAGTAGATCACTCTTTCTTCAACTTGCCAACCACTTCTACCCCTAATATGTCAAATCTGGCTCCTTGCATTCTCGGGAGAAGAAAAATGGAAAATTCGATGGAGCATGATAGTCAGATCATTTTAATGGTGAAAGATGTATTCCAGATCTTCCCATCAAACTCAAATATCAACATTAACTCCCCTCTCTACTTGGCATGTAGGAAATACCAAGATATCATGAAGACTCACACTTCCAGGCATGTTTCAATACAATGGGGGGAAAATCAGATTCAGAATCTCAGCTGTCGTTCATCTTTACTTTGAATTTGGGCTGTCCACGTGGAATATTCAAACTTAAAAATAAACCCAAGGGTTTCCTCTGACTTATTAAAACTTTTCGAAAAATGGAAAATTTTCACATTTTGTTCCGTTTCTCCACGCTTGGGAAATGAGCCTGACATGTGTCCTGAGGTGGGTCACAAAGGAACCATGGATAAATTCTACCATTTGACCCTCTTTTTGGAAAAATAATTTTTTTTTAAGTTTTCCGGGCAGCTCCACCCTTCCGCTTCAAGTTTCCAATGTGGGTCCTAGCGGAACCACACTTAATTTTAACTCTTTTTCCCACAAAGGGAAATTTTTCCAAATTTCCTTCGAAGGCCTGCTTCTCCGCCATTGACTAGAGAAAACTTTTTCCTTTCTTCCATCAAGCTTACGGGCCATTTTTGATATCTTAACCCTTTTGAGCATAAGGGGAAACAATTCTAAGTTACCCCCGATGGTCCTCTTCCCCACCCCTTTGGCATTTAAAACTGCCACATGTCAGTATGGCACATCTTGAGATGGTCCCAAAAATTTCATACCTTGAATGAGCGCGGGCTCGTCACGTGTCCTGGCCCGAAAAAGTTTGTCTTAATGTTTTAAGATCATCAGAAGGTGCCATGTGTCATGCTCCGAGGTAGTCTCATTTGGCTGTTGAAAATTCTAAGAAAAATTCAAAGTGAGCGGAGGCCTCCACATGTCCTCCTGATGCTTTTTTAAAATGAAACTCAAGGGCCGGTGCCCAAACATGCACGATTCCTCCACGTGTCCTATACCTCCCAAAACCCTTTGAAAAAGACTAAGGGGAGACCCGACGGAAACCTCCACGTGTCTCCATGGCGCTCTTTCAAAATGGTGCCTAAAGCAGAGACCTTGAATGAGCGCTGGCTTGCCACGTGTCCCCGTTTTTTGCCACACTGTTTTAGCTACATAAAAATTTTCTAAGTCCGATAAAAGCACCAAAAACCTCTGCATGTCCTCTCGGTGCTACTCCAAGGCCAAACCAAAAATTATATCTTCAAATGAGCACCATTCCTCCATGTGGACACATTTTAAGTTGAGGTGATTAGTAGAAATTTTGAAGTACCCAGCCAATCCGCATCCAACCAAAAGTGGCCACATCCCCTATTAATGCAAGGATGTAAATTTGACTGGGAGAAACACCGGTCAAACCATAAAATATAGAAAAATGATCATTCAAGCCCGAAAATAAAAATTTCTCCAAGGAAAGAGAATTTAGAAGTGTTACAAGGCTCAAATACATCCATCAGAGACACATCCATTCATTTTTCTTCAAGTATTTAGGGCAGAAACGACAAGGAAAACAAATCCCAACCATGGAGAATGGAAAACATGGGAGAACCTGAGGTTTTAGATGAACAGAGAATGGGGGAACCAAATTACAAACCTTTTCTAGATTAACAAAGAAACAAGGAGAAAACCATGGACACATAAGTGATCCACAACCCATGAATAGATTAAAAATGGCAGCAAAGATTAACTAGACACAACACAGGGAAAAATAAAGTGACAAAGGTTGTAAATTGATAGATTTTCAAAGGAAAACTGGGGCGAGACTATTTTGAGCACCAACAAGCAGGAGAAAGGAAAGCTGCATAGTGATAGTAAGAGTATTATACACCTAGCCAAGAACTCTTCTTTCCACTCTAGGACAAAGCATATACAATTAAGGTACCATTTCATCAGAATAGCTTTGGAGGAAGAGAAGTTCAAGCTAGAGAAGAATCATACTAGTCATAATCCTACAGACATGATGACCAAGGTGGTCACAAGGGAAAAAATGAAGCTGTGTTCAACTTTGGTTTGTCTTCATGGAAACTAGTGAAGGGTTGAGAAGCTTTCTTAGAGGAAAACTAGTCTCAAAGTGGGAGATTGCTAGGTTGTGGATCCTATTTTCATTTGAGAAAGTGTTGAAGACTATACACTAAGGGTAATGTACACTTTGCATAGTTGTCAATAGGTTTATTGGACATTTTCTTCCCATGGTTTTAATACCCATGATTTTGTAAAACTGCTTAAGTAGTTGTCTATTTATATGGTTTTGTGCATATGATAGGTAATATTAAAACATTATAGATGTGTTTTGAATTTGGGTGTGAATTTTGTAGAGTTTGTTAAGCATAGCTCCAAATAGATCTAGGTATTGCATTGAGAGAGCGGTGGCTTGTAATCAACTATGAGAAAGTGATTCTTAGCGGACGTAGCCCAAATTGGGTGAACCACGTTAAATACTATCTCGTTTTGTTGCGTTATTTTATTCTACAATTTTATTTGAGATCTGTAATATTTTCTTCATATTATTTTCTGCTGTTGTGATTCTATGAGGGATTATTTCACATATTTTATGATCCCTTATATCCCAAGAAAAAAAATACAACAAGAGAGATCCAACTAACAATTTACTGGAGAAACATAGCAAACATTCTTGTAGACACTTACAGAAACAATCTGCCCCCATTTTATAAAGGAAAAGAGGGTCCAAAACAAGGTTTTCCAAAACAATTGAGGATTCAAAAAATCCTCCATATCATTAACATATTATTCCTCAGCTTGCCAATAAGCCTAGGTCACAAATGACCTATTCCAAACACAAGAAGGTTTCCTCTCTTAAACTAGGGATCTAGACTTACACCTAAAATATCTCAAACAATACACATGACGAGTTAAGAGGAAAAAGCAATGGATACAAAAAATCTGAATGTTCCATCTAGGAGGATTACACACATCTATGTTATAGGGAGAAAAACATGGAGCTAGAACAAATCACTGTAAATAGGGTACTCCATTATTCATGTTAGGAGAACATATTTAAAGGTTCAAATAGTTTCCACCATTGGTAAGATGGGCGTACAGTCCACCAATAACAACATAACAATTAATCCATTCTAATAGGGTGCTAAAATACTCATGTATACTTCTCAAGTTTCCATACTAGCTAGTGAGAGGTCCCAAAATGACCTAATATGTAACTTGTGTTATAAACATGATACATATGTTTTTTGTTTTATATAAAAAAGGAAGGTGTGGGAATTACTCAATCATTACACAATCCAAAATCTAAGGGCGCAATTGAGATTAGATACTCATACGGTAGTTCAAAGGAAATTTTCAATTAATTCAACCATTCAGATTATGTCCTTTATAAGTTTTAGGGTATGCAAATATGATTTTTTTATATAATCAAGGTTGTGTATTTGTACATTTTATTTGTGCTCAAAACCATCAAGGTTTTGTATTTGTACATTTTACTTGCACTCAAAACCATAAAATGTATCCGTTTCATATTCCAAGTTATAATACACAAGTTACAATTACGTTTGATAAGTATATTTCTTATAAGTTTGCTAATTAATGCATTCATTGTATTATGATATCCTATATCTTGTATCAGTAAGGGTCGTCGCCAATGTTGGCATGATATCTTGCCATTCTATATAGGTGGGAAAATAATTATTCATTTTACTTCTAGAGCGGAGTTATGAGAGGATTCTTTGCTGATTTTTTCACATATAGTTTGTTTTTATTTCTTCTATTAAACTACGAGGTTATAGTAAGGAACCATCTTCCTAATTTCCAAAATTTATTTAATAAGTTTTGAAGATCCAAGCCTCCCAATTAGAGTTAGAATATGCTCAGGTTTATAACAATACCAATTGATTTTTTTAGTTTGGTAAAGAGTAGGAACATCTAAACTTATCACATTATTATGTTCATAGAAAACAAGAGGTCGTTAACTAAAATGGAACACACCAAATTTACAAGGGGTTTCCCAAGAGTTACAGTGAATCACCTATGCATTCAAAGTGGGTCTCTAAAAGTATTAAAAATATATACGATGATGGAGTACATTATAATTTATAAATTTTCTTTTGCAATTTCAAGGAGTTTAGATCAATATGAGGGAGATCACAATTTTTATGGTTTAAACTAAAAATAGGTTCACTGGATAAGAAATAGTTTCCAAACAAAATGTACACCTCCACAAGATACCTTCAACCAAGGAAAAAAGATGAAAAGATAGGGGGGTTTACCCCATAGACACCAAAGTTCCTCACTAAGAGGAAAATAAAATATCAAGAGGGAAGTTAAATGATTACATAAAATATCATAAAGAGCGTGACATAAACACAACCAAGGTCAGAAACTAAAAACCCGTAAAACCAATATCTCTAAGCAAAAAGTCCAAAGGATCCCAATGCACCTATTTCTACCAAAACATAACTTACTACTAATGGATTATAGTGTGGTCAAAGATAAACAAATCAAGAGATTAAGAGAAGGGTTTATCTATCTATGGGTCCTTGAGATCAACATAAGTATACTTATTTAAGCAAAAAATTCATAGAAACTTGTGCATAGCAAAATTTAAGAGGGTAAAAGAAGGAACATAATCATCATCAGAACTGCCAACTATATTGTACGACATGAAGAATCCTCACCCTAGGAAAGGCTAAGTATCGAAAGGGAACTCCAAGGTCCTAGACACACAAAGTCTCATCACTCCAAACCAAAGGCATGACATGATGCACCTAGGATAAAAATCAAGACACTTAAGGTGTACCCGCATATGACGAGAGCAAATAATACAAAAAAATAGAAAAATATCATCAAAAGACAAAAAGGAAACCATTTAACATTCTTGACAACATTTAGCCAAGTTGTCGTCAAGGTAGCCAAGCTCTGAGTCACCAAACAAAGATAAAATCCAAAAAATCTCAGCAATCAAAATAAATGGCTGAGTAACCGCATTTCAATTCTTGAAAATTCTTTCAATAATATAGAAAAAATAAGAAGAGCCTCGGAGCTTCTCAAAAATTCATTAAAAAAAATGTTCGTCCTTAATCAAATATTTTAAGCTTACAAATATAAAACACATGACATAACCACATCACAATCACTTGCATCCCTTCGTGGGACATCGATAGGGGTACTCTCCATCGAGCTCACATATAAGAATATACAAACAAAATTGGATCTATAATTACATCATGTCATAATATCTACTCTCTCATATGGGTATTAACTCCTAAAGGTGATGAACATCACCCAAGTCTACAGCCACTGAAAAATCATACCCAACTTGCCTAATCATCAAAGAAAAGGGGGAGATAAAAGTAGCTAATCAATCTATAGATCCCATAAACGTTACCTATAGCACTAATTCTCAAATTTTTCACAAAGCACAATAGCAATCCAGATAAGCGAGGTCTATATAGGGTCAAACCACCACAAAACCATAACCAAGATCTACAAACCCATTAGCCAATGTTCTTTGCAAGGAACCAAATTTCTAACACTCAGGAAGCTTATAATAATATCAAACTAATTTAACATCTCCTGATAACTAGGATCGACAAGATGCCCATTTAGGTGAATACAACAATCTGAACAAATTGCATTATTGATATTATTATTCTAATTTCCATACTATCAAGTGTCCTAGGTTTAGGTTTCAGCAAAAGATTGTTGTGTTTCCCATGTTTTCTCAGCGTCCAAGTGTTGAACCCATGGATCTAATACAAGAGTGATACGCTTGAAAATTGCCACGCCAAAACGACAAGGCTCGGCTATAAAATCATGACAATTATTATTTTTTATTATTTTAATTCCACCAAAGACATTGATTAAATTTTAGTAACACTAATTATATTTATTATAAACTTACTTATTTCTTCAATCCATTTCCTTTTTAAATATTTCAATTTATTTAATTCAGCATTATTATTATTTTAATCTTCCCCAGTCATTAATTAATTCCAATTCTTTTATTTAATTAGCTTACTAGTCCTAATAAATTTTGTTTAATTACCCACTTAGGTTAATAATAATTTTAATCCCATCTTATTAAAATTATCCTCAAACCTTAATTAATTAAATCTTACCCATATATGATTTACCTCGTAATAATAATAATAATAATACAAGCTAGTGCTAACTTTAATTTATTTCCCAAGTTTACCTTAATAAAATTCCCTAGCATACATATAACCATACCGACCCCTTCAATTAAATTACCCCTCTACATTTACCCTCTAACATTTTATTTTCCATTAAATAAAATAAACAACCCATGCACGTCTTGTAAATAAAAGGATTTAATAATGTTTTTTTAACCTATTTAATTTGCTACACACCGGAAAACAACATTCTAGGGCTATATTTGTTTTTTATTTTCACAAACTTTATCAAATTTTATCCACCCACCTAATAAATGGTTGAGGATTAAATCCCAACCGTAGGATGGATTTAATCCTCACCCTTATATCTTAGGTCTTCTTATTTTTCCCTAACTATCCTTATTGACTCTTTATCTTTCCTTCAAACCCTAGTTGTGCCTCCATTTGCATAGGTCAAACTACAGGGAAGACAAGAATTGACACAAGAGTATTTGGTTTGAAACTATGTTGGCTATGATATATGTGAGATTAGATTAAGAGGCTTTCCTCTCCCATTTTCATGTTCTCTCCATTTTCTATAATTATTTCTCATAGTCTTAAAGATCTACAATTTTATGTTAGTTGGGCAATCCTCCTACCATGATAGAAAGCATATTTTCCTAGTGTAAAACCAGAAGAAATTAAAAAAAGGATATATATGGATATATATACCTACAAGTGTATATATATACATATATATTTGTATATTTATTGAAATAAAAATTTATTTGTGCATTTTATAGGGTATTAAGCCCAATGTAGGGTTGGGCACATTGTTTTACTAGGCAACTTGGTTGTTGGTTTATATTTTTTTTTTGCAAGTTTGTGGGGTGGGCGATATCGCCGACCCACCCCCATTTTATATAATGTGGGGAGGGTCATCCATGCCGCCCACCCCTCTCTGTTTGTAGGTTTTGGGGTGGACGGAATGGCTGACTCACCCCCATTTGATATAATGTGGGGTGGGTCAGCCATGCCGCACACCCCTCTCTGTTAATTTTTTTCTTAAAAAAATCTTTTCACTAAACAAAAGGAATTTCGTTGGTATTCAATAATATATAATTTTCTTATTTATATTATTATCATTCTATTATATATATATATATATATATATATATTATATAGACATTCAAGTTTATACATACAAAAACTAGTTTATTTGTATAGGGAAGAATATAAGTACAAATAAATACAATAAGATTTATCATTAATTTTATACATACAATAAACAGATTTATTTTATAGAAAATAATACAAGAAATACAAGAGAACCTTTGGAACTTAGACATAAATAGTGAATGAAACCCATGACATTTTGCATTTAAAACAGACATATTTTCCTTCAATAATTTACAGGATTCTCCAACTGAGTATAGACTGTAATTTCCAACATCTTACAAAGTTCTCAATTAATTTCAAACTTGCAAAACAAGAATATTTGCAACAATTTCCCAAATAATTTCAAACTCCAATTTTATCCAATGTCTTATAAAGTTTCTAAATAATTCCAGAATTTCCTTAGAAGAAGACTTTACAATAGATTTACAAACATGTATATTCCCTTCAATCTGCAACTTCAAGTACATACTTAAGTTTCAATACTTAAAAGGAATAAAACCTCATATCAAACTCTTTTGCAAGACACAATGAAAAAATACAAGTATAATACAAGCCCTCCACCAAAATGGTGGAGATAACATGTCCAATTTTCCTAAATAATCCGCTGCAACTCCATTTGATTTCCAGAACCAACAACTTTATCACTACATCTCCAACACACAAACAAGGAGAGAGAGCTAGACAACACTCTCATCCCAGCCAAATTCTAATGAAGGGGTGAAGCCAACCCCCTCATTGGACCCTGAACTCCAACCATGAAACAATGTTACACATTCACAACCATTATAACTAAGAATAAAGGATTCAACATTTACACATTCACACACAAGAAATTTACTTCAACACATGAAAAACATTTAAATCCTGTAACTTTAATTCATCACAAAGGCTCAATTTAAATCCAAAAGAGAGGGGATAATTTAGACCACCTCCTTATACCTCTCGTTTGGGTTAAGGGTCTACCCAAAAACTTCCAAAGTACACATCACAAAACACAATCATAATCCCTTATCTCTCCATGATGCAAATATGCAAATGGAGAAATTTTAAATCTTTTCTCTCCCCATAGGTGGAACACCTTCCCCACATTCCCTCCTCAAAACAACCTCACAAAACTCCCTTTTATCTCAACAATGGTTCCATATTCCCACTCCCCGTAGCTTTCTTAAGGAAAAACTACCCAAGCCCATAATACACACAAACATACATACAATTCACAATTTAATACAAAATTGAAAACAAGAAAACAACAAGGATTGAGACCCTACATTGCGATAATGTGGTAGTTTCTCCTCATGAAATTGCAAGATTTTTTTTTCCAATCCCAAGTTAAGATCCAATAAAATTCCTCTCCCAACTCTTAAGAAAAAATAGAAGCAAGATAACGAATAAAGTAACCAAAAATGAGTAACCAAGTGAGTAACCCCAAAACCATCAAAGGGATGCACATAAATAGAAAAGGAGCAAGAGGTGATTGGGATCCATGTAAGATGCCACTTCTTATCTCTTGAATCCACATCACCCATTCCCCACATAAAATAAATCATCATAAAGAGGTCGGTGAGGATATACCTTCATCTAACTTGCACACAAGTTCACTTTTGCACATATCGAATTTCAATTTAGAGGATAAAAATGTGAGGGTGATAATTTCCTCTTTCCTCTCAAATTTTCATGATTAAAGGCCTAAATTGACCCCTTGGGTCATAGGTTAGGTTAGGAGGGAATTCTAAATAGTGTGCGACAATTAAAACTTGTCCCACAAGATCTAAAAATTTGGCTCAATGCCCAAATCCGAGATCAAGTTTACAAATGGCACAAATACCAATGCCAAATTAAAAATTCAAATAAAAGAGGTGAAAGGAATAAGGTATATTTCAAGAAATATCTACCCTCCCAAAAGCCACATCATCACATTAATAGTACTCCCCATCCAATTAACTTAATTAAGCCAAGATACATAACTAACATGAGAAACATAGGGTGAAACATTAGCTAACTCAAAAAATTACATGATCAATTGAGGGGTACATTGATAACATAGAAACATAGGGTTACAAGGTACATTAGAACTTAAATAAAGTCACCACATCCATGATAAAATAAATACCAAAACCACAAGATAATTAAAAATGAAGCAAGGACATAACTACCCATGGTCACATGTAAGGTGCTACCCAATAGAGACCTTCAAAAAGATGACAAACAAGAAGGTGAAACAAACACAAACATGACAGCTGGCAAGGTAACTGTGTTGTGAACACTAGACATTCCTAGTTCCTCCTTGTTTGTGTAATTTCATTTCCTACAACCATAAAATAATACCACCTTTGGCCTCAAGGCCACATCAATACGTCAAGGAAATAAAAACATGTATAACCATCCATTGTATAATTATCGTCATAAATCATAAAACACAATTCTATTCTAAATTAAACATTTAAAATCGTCCAAAATCACAATTCACATACTGATAATCTAATATCATCATGAAATCAATATACCATAATATCAATGTACATGGACTTAAGGTCTTGGGTTGTTAGTGAGTTACAAGTAGTTTGTAATCATCAACACAATTTCCATTCCCGTTGAGTCCATTGGACAATGTCAATAAGTGGCCATGGGGACATGTTGAGGTAGGGGTTGAACTTCTCCATGTTTACTAAGTGGAACACAGTCACGTACTCCAAATTTGGATCACTCGATGGACATTAAGGACCAAGGCCAACCCCCATGTCCTACTTAGATAAAGTTTTCCTCCACCTCTCCCATTCATTGCTCTAGTATGATAAAAGTGTTTACCATCCACAATTTTCCCACTTAGAGAAACTTCTCCACCACAACTCCAATTCATATCTCTTGTATAATAAAAACGTTTACCATCCAAAATTTTGAGACTTAATATCTTAGGCTATTGGATAGTTATAAGTAGTTTGTAATCATCAACCCAAGTTCCATTCCAATTGATTCCATTAGACACTTTCAATAAGTGGCCATGGGAGAACCTTGAGGTAGGGGTCGAGATTCTCCATGTGGAGAAAGAGGAATACATTAGGGTGCTCCAAATGTGGATCACTCGGTGCACGTTAGGGATCCAAGACCACCCCCATGTCCCATTTAGAGAAATTGCTCCTCCATGACTCCAATTCATAGCTCTAGTATAATATGAGAGTTTACGATACAAACTTTGGACTTAAGGTCTTGGGCTATTGGTGAGTTACAAGTAGTTTGGAATCAACAACCCAAGTTCAATTACCATTGAGTCCAATGGACACTTCTGATAAGTGTCCATGGGGACACCTGGAGGTAGGGTTCAATCTTCTCCATGTGGACCAAGTGGAAGACAACGGGGCATTCCGAATGCAGATTGCTTAACGAACATTAAGGACCCAAGCGCACCCCCATGTCACACTTAGAGAAATTTTTCCTCCACCACTCAATTTCATAGCTCTGGTATAGTAAAATAATTTACCAGCCAAATTTTAATAAAAATTTTGGGTGATGTCGAGATGTGTGGAATTTATGAGCCCTAACCCTAGCATGCATGGCCGTAGCTAAGGTGGGAAGGTGGGATTCTCCTCTTCTAGGAAATGTGATAGCTATAAGGATTTTGGTGTTGGAGGTGGGTATAGCCCCAATAGTGAATCTAGGACAGGTAAGGTAGATCTAATCTGTAAATATGGAAATGAAAGTGGTCTACTAAATGGTGGAGACTTTGCAAGAAAAAACAATGCCTTGAAAGGAAAATCAATCTCCAATCTTTCACCTTTGGTCATAACTTTCTTAGCTGCATGAATTGATTTTAGAAAAATGAAGTCCCAAAATTATGGGTAAATTGGAAGTTTATTCCTATTTGAAAGCATTTTTTATTGGTGTATTTTAATCTAGGAAAGATAGGGATGTTATCATTGAAACTTATTCGACATGGGGAGATTATGGTCTTATGAAAAAACCATGGTACCCAACATTTGATCCATTACAAGACTCGTTTGATTGGGATGTTTGTTTGGGTTAGAATTCTAGGTCTTCCCTTACAACTCTAGTTTGAATCATGTCTGGAAGCTATTGGTGATGCATTGGGGAGCTATGTTGCCACAGATGAGGTGTCCACTCAGCCGGTGCATCCCTCTTGTGCCCATATTTTGGTATATATGGATGTTCCCCTTGATCTACCTGATAAGATGGAGATGCAAATTGGAGAAAGGGTTTGGATTCAAAGACTCGATTATGATAGATTTTCCTTTCACTGCCATAGATGTTTCCAAATAGGGCATTTAATTGATGAGTTTCAGCTACCCAAATGGAAACAAAATAAAAAAAATCATCTTGGTGGAAGGATTCCCTTCCTTCCCATTGCATAATTGAGACCCCTTTGGATTGTGAGGAAGATTTTTCTTCTGAGAAGAGCATTTCAAGTGTTGGGTCTACACCATTTGTGGATAAATCCTCTAAGGAGCATCATCTCGAAAGGAAATTCTAGAGACTTCACAAAAAATGGTTAATGAGAGGGAACCTTCATCCCCTACCAGATTGATGTATTGGCCTATTTTTTCGATTGAAGTTGTAATCCCATCTGGTCCTGATGGTGAAGATTCAAATAAGGGAGAATGGAATTCGGTCCAACATAAGAAAAAAACTTCCTCAAAGTAGAATTATTCCCCAACAAATATGACATTGAGATCTCACTCCTCTTTTTTTGGGATGAGTTTTTTTTCTTGTTTTTTGGATTGTTATCTATTTGTTGTCTCAGTCAAATCTCTTTGGTTCTTTGTTTATTTTTTAGATCATTGTGAGCTTCAATGTAATATATTTTTGGTAATGGCTCTAGGATCCTTTCTAATTATTACAAATAAAAAAATCAATGTACACATGGTTAGACGATGCATAAAACATAATGACAACTCCTATGAATGCGCAATGTCAATATACAAGTAAAGCAACACTAAATCACATGTGCTCCAACATCCACCAAAATCAGCTAGACATCCATATAATCTATGATAAGAGTCAAATCTCAATAATAATCAAATGAACATATAGTCTAAACACATGCTATCCCAAATACGATATCAATATCCATGTATCTAAGTAGCTAATAAACATGATCAAAGTAGAAATAGGTGTTGAAGAGGAGTGGGCACTACAAGCTTACTTTCAAAGCTATCTCCACAGTATGTTTCCTTAAGAACTTTGTGTCTAACACTTCATTTCTCCTTCGAGAATTTTACATAAATGACATGTGATTCATATGTCAGTTACCAAAAGAGGGAAAATTATGTCCTACATTCCCTCCCATAATTTCCTTTTTCTTATAATTATCCTCCAATTATCCCCTTCTTCATTACCAATTATTTATCTCCTACACTTATTAAGCTCTACTCATTCCATTTTATCTTTAACTATGCCTCCTCATACAAGTTTTACTTTTTAATTTTAACATTTTGTGGGTGTAAGCCACTTCATGGCGTTATTTTCCTTGTTAAAAAACTCCATTTTAGCTTCTCGATAAATTAATCTAGACGTTACATAACTTTCATTTCTTTTTATAAAGTTCCCATTAAAGTGAGATTTCAAAAAAAAGTAAAAGTTTGGATAGAGAGATGGATGGAGGAGAGGGAGTGGGATTTCAAAGGGTGGAAGGATGTAGTTGCAACTGCATCCAAGTCTCCTTCCTAGGCAGACCCTGTGGTAGGTAGCCTTGACATGGACGAGCTTATCCAACTATCTCTATTTTGGGGTATTACTGGCCCTGCTCTATTGGTTCAAGCTGTGGTGGTCGACAGAGCAATATGTAAATCGGTGGAATTTTTTATTATGAGTAGATTTATTGACATATGGCCAAATATAAATTTTATTAGAATCTAGGATAAAAGAAAATGGAAACCATTGGGTTGTTTTTTGGTTTTTTCCCTATCTAATTAAGCTTTCCTATTCAAATTTGGTTGTGAATATGACCTACTCAAATCCTTTACTAGAGGGCCTTCATTCTGTACAAAGACCATTTTCACATCTCTAGATGGAGACTAGGCATGGCTCAGCTGGATCTTGTTCCTAACGTCTTTCTTGTTTATGTCAAGATGTCCTCTTTACCCATAGAATTTTGGGATAAATAAGTGCTCCTATTAAATTCTAAAGGCCTGGACTGTATCTTGGATGTTGATTCAACAATCAAAGCTAGATATACACTTGTCTATGTTAGGATGTTTGTTAAAGTGGATTTGGGGAAGAAGCTTTCGGCTTCTATTCACCTTATTTCACATTATGTGGTGAATGGGAAAATAAATTTATCTATGAAACTTCCCCTATTTTTATGTGGCATGTAGGTCTATGGGGCACAGATAAGGTGCTTGTAATATCAAGCAGGATTAGATCCAGATGGATTCCAGTCATACCCCTAATCTTGAGGTCTATGTCATGTCTCCTTCTAGTGAGCACTTGGATCAAGGCACGCGTTCAAAGGATAAAGGGGTTAATAAGGTTTTAATGGAACCTTTTTGTGAGTCCCCCTCCACAACTCCACTCGCTTCTCCTACTCTATTCCAGGTTAAGTCAGGGGATCTATTTAGAGATTATATTTTGGTTCCTGTCATGTAATTTGGCCCCTCCTGTGAAATTGGACAAGAAAGACTCCATGGAGAAAAAATGAGGGGTTGATTCACCAAAGGAGATCACACTTTAGGATTTCCTAAACAGGTTAGGCAAGCCAAACACTTTGCAGAGGAGTTCGAGAAATGAATGAGCTCTGAAGTTTTAAATTCAAACTTTGGAGGTGTGGTTGATCAGAGGTAGGCCTAAGTGAAAAATGGTGAAACCCAAAGATAAGGAGAGAAAACCTCCAAAGTTTTGAGGTCAATGCATAAAAGGTAGGTCAAATTTAGAGTTTTGGAGTCTTGAGAGCTCACTATGAACAGTGGCACATGGGAGGGAGAAAAGTCTAAAACGTAAAGTCTGAAATTTGAAATTCGGGCTTTCAGGAGTTCGGAGTTGGCATCATTGTCAAGCGGATGAACAAACTTTGAATCCCTGAAATATCAAAATTGTAAAATCCCCGAAACCTCGAAAACCTAAAATTTTGAAACCCGAAACCCCCAAAATTCCGAAACCCAAAATTCCCATAACCCCAAAACCCGAACCCCCGAGAACGAAAAGGTCTAAAACCCGGAGTCATAATTTTAGACTTCATGGTTTCGGCATTTTGGAATGTTGAAGCCTCAGTACACAAAAAATCAAAAGTTGAATTATAAAACATGATGTCCAAATTTTGGACTTCAGGGTTTCAAAATTATTGAGGTTTCATGAATTCTTGAGTGATGAACAGTAACCTGAACTCCAAAGTCAAAAATCCCAAAGTCTTGAATATCAAAATTCGAAAATTTCAGATTTCAGAGGTTGCGATGCAAGTTTGGAGTCTAAAAAAATAGATCCAACCCCTCAAGCATTTAATAGAGTATGTCACCCTCATCTTTAGATGGCCATAAAATTTTCCTGGAAGCACGGATTTACACAAAATATGTTTTCTTAATTTTATTAAGGTTAACTTTTTAAAATGAAGAAATACAGTCTGCCATGTTAGAGGGTGTTTGTAGGTTTCTCACCTTCCCAAATGATGGCGTATGGGTTTCCTTTCTTCTCCAACAAGGTAAATTGCAATGAGGTATGGGTTCTATAGTGGTATCCATCATTGTTGCAAGTGTTTTTAATAAATTTTTGGATAGTTGAAGCAAGATTTAAAATTTATTCTCTCCCCCTTCTCTCATTCTTCCTATATATTGTAAGGAGGGGCTCATTTGAAAAGGTTGAATAATATTTATTTGCACCCTCTCTTCTTCTCTTGTCTATAAGTGAATTTGTGGAGTTGAAACCTGCCATTCAAGCTATAATGAAAATTAGTGCCTCTTGGCCATTGTAATGCACTACATCAAATATGTGAAGCAATTATATAAGTCTTTGGATGAAGTTCAACCCTCTCTTGTGTTCATTGCATTCTCCTGATCTCTCATTGTAATTTTGGTTAATTGTGCATGTTAAATCGTGTTAGATATTTAATAGTTTGTGTTTAATGGTGAATTAATTCATAACAATTGATTGACTTGAGGTGTGTATTAATCCCCTCCAAAATTATTGGTTTTCATCTCCATGCAAAGTAGGTTTTCAACATTCCTTTTGGTGTATCACCCCCTATAGATTAGGTTTGATCTCTTGCAATATTTTCAACCCTATCCCCTTAGGAAGTTAGAGCAGATTTTAGGATAGATCCTCTACAATTTGAATGTGTGTATTAGGATAGGAATAGGAACTACCCTTCATCCAAAGAGCTTTGACACTTGCAAATTCCCATACTTTGGGAAAAGCTCCATGTTATGCAATCACACTGATAGTTTCAATCTATTGAGTTGCAAACAATCAGGGGTGTTGTGATTACACATCAATAGTTCCTAATGGATAGATTTATGTTGTGACCTTTGTACAAGTCTCCCTAGTTCAAGTATCCACCAATGTTGGAGTGCTTTCCAAAGTTATTTTGGAGGATTCAGGTCACGGACCTCCTGATGTGCTAATTGGGGGAGATGTGTTGGGTGTGGTTAGTGGGGAGATGGTGGTGGAAGATGCACATCCGGGAGGCCTTCAATCTTTTGAATGTCACTATAAGCCTACATCCTCCCCCTCCGTTTCAAGGGTGTGTGATATTAAAATATTGAAGGAGGAAAAACAAGATCTAAATGCATGGTCTAGAGGGAAGTAGGAGAACACAGAGCAAGTGTGTATGCAGGGGTTGTTGGCATTAGAGGGAACATCGGTCCCTTGTATTCTTGTGAAGGTGGATGTGTTGCAGGCCATGGGTATGGAGGATGCACCAGTGGCATTTAGTTTGGAGTTTGGTAATAGGGGTGATTCTCACTGTGTTGAATTTGTAATGCCTCTTGTTGTTTTTCCTACTCTCCTTCTTGGGTCAGCCATGGAGGCCCAAAACAAAGTCTCTTTCGAAGAAAACATATGGAAGTATGAAGTAATCTTGTCTTTAAAAGAAGTAACAAATAAAGAATAGTTTGAAAATAAGGGTTTGAAACATGGAACAGATGAAGGAATTTTCTCAAAGGTTAAATTGGAGGTGGTTCTAATTATTGAGGATCACGCTTCTGAGAATGTCACCAATGCATCTCTCAAAAAGTTGTGTCCCTCCCCAATTGATCCCGAATCTCTCAAGATTTATGAAGTGTGGGAAGGTTCTCATTACAAATACTACATTTGCATAAATTTTGGGAGGCAAGAGGATTACAAGGTTTAGGATGATGACGATGGATGGAATCTTGTATGCAATAGAAAATCCAAACTTTAAGTAGTTTTCAATTCATTATAATATATTCAAATAAAATTGTATAGAAGTTTGTTTTTGCATGGTTTCTCTTTTGGATTTTGTCTTAGCCAAGTGTTTTTTACCCGATCTACCCTAGTTCTTTTTTGGTTTGTATTGTTTACCCTTACTATGTGGATATGTATTATGGGTTTTAAGTCCCCATTAAAACCAATCTTACTGAACCCAAAAAAAAAATCTTTAAAGGACACCAATACTTTAAGCTTACAATTCTCAAACTCTATCTCAAAATTCAAACTAGGCTTAAAATACATTCCCAATTCTCCCATGTAGTGAATGAGTCTCAGCATGCCTTTATATAGGAATGTGAGAGGCTTTTCACCGGATAGATGGGCAACCTAGAAACTGGGAACTGGTAACCTAGGTAAACAAGAAGATTCCCACTGAGAAAAAGTGGGATACCACAATTGAGTACATGCCACTCAATATGACACCTTTAGAAAGTGGGGAGGTCCACCATGCTTTCGAAATGACTAAAGTGGAGTCACCCCAAAGCTTTATTAGAAGGATGACAACAAGCCTGTCATCATAGCTTTACGGACTAAAATGGACTCTAGGGCTATTGTCATTATCCAACGAGCTGGAAGATTCTTCCCAATCTCTCCTTTCAGCAAAGTAGAGGTCACGAGTGTTCCTCTCATACCAAAGTCTAAATACAGAGGATGTTCCATCATTATCTGAAACAAGATGCCTTCGAGATGGAAAAAGATAGTGATCTAGAATCTGAAGGAAGTGACCAGGTGCAGGAGGATGGACATTCATTGTATGATGGAGATAGATTCTTTTCCATAATTGTCCATTTGGATTAACATGATGTCCCTGTAGAAGATTAGTCCTAACATAATAGGATATTTTTACATACTAGAGGATTTTACAATTGATTAAAATATTTCTAACAGTATCAGGTTCTACATTAAGCAGAGGACTATCAGAAATCTTAGTAGGCAGATATTTAGAAAGAAAATACTTAAAATGGTTAGCAATATACTGCTTGTCTCCTAGAATGCTTGGCCTGTTCCATGCATCATTCTCCATAGGATGTCCTTCGGGCCAAAGCTTAGAAAATTCAAACCTCCATAATGTTTTTGGTCTTGGGACCAATTGTCTTAGCTGAATTCCTTCTACTAGAATATCATCTGGAGGAGGTTCCACATACCTTGAATGTCTCCATTGCCACTGTAAAGTGCAAAAAACCATAGGTTCTTGTCTAGTATGAAATTCTGTTGTAGGAATTTTAGGATCAACAAATCTGGATGCCACCTCTATCATATTATAAGGTGATACATAAATAATTCCTCTTGAGAGTAACAAATGTTGTGCTTCATATGACATCTCATTGTCATTCCTCTTTAGAGATTCAAGGTAATTGTGACAAGTAGAAGATTGCCAGATGGTTTCAACAAATTCATGGATCACCTGTGTAACATTTACGCCTTTTGAATAATTTAATTCTCTACTGGAAAAATCAGCTAGAGAATTATCTTTTCCTTTGATATGCTCAATTTCAAAACTGAAATTGTCAAACCACATTCCCCATCGTTGAAGTTTGTTGAAAGCAGTTTTGTTGGCAGGATCTCCATTATTAAGTCTGGCCTTAAAATCTTTTAAATCAGAGCGTAGAATAAAATGCTCATTCTGTATAAAAAATAAAAAGGCTTTTATAGCTTTCTTAGCAGCTAAAATTTCTTTATGAGCTGAATGATATTTCAGCTCTGATCCTTGAAAAGATCTAGATGTATATTTGCATATCTTTTCTTTTCCATTATCTATTTTTTCTTTCAGCACAGCTCCCCAATAATTTTCACTAGCATCAATTTCTATGATCTTTAAACCTTGTCCAGGAAGGGACATAATGGGAATCTTTTGAACCTGTGCTTTAATTCTTCTTACAGCTTGGGTCATTTGTTCTGACCAGTTGGGAGCATTCTTTTTCAATCTTCTATTAAGAAGTATCCTATCTGCAGCAATATTCTTATAAAAACCAACAACATAATTGATGCAACCCAGAAATCTTTGAAGCTGAATCTTTTCTGAGATCTGATATGGGAATTCTTGAATTTTTGAAACAATATGAGATTGCATTTCAATGGATCCATCTCTAATTCTAATCCCTAGGAAATCCATTTCATCTTTGAAAATCTCCATTTTTGTTGGAGATAAACATAAACCATTCTTGTAGACTATTTCATAGAATTTCTCTAGATGATCAATATGCTCTTTGGGAGATTTAGAGAATATTAATATGTCATCAATGTAAACTATCAAGAAATCAGCTAACTCACCAAAGATAGAATCCATCTTTTTTGAAAGATTGATGGAGCAGTCTTCAATCTGAATGGAAGAACTTTCCACTCATATTGTCCTCCAGAAACTACAAAAGTTGTTTTGTAGGTGTCCTCTGGTTTCAAGAATATTTTCCAAAATCCACTCTTTAGATCAAACTTGTTGTATACTTTTGATCCTTTGATTCTGGATAGTAGATCATCCTTAGCAGGAATAGGATGCTGGACAGCTTTCACAAACTTGTTCAAAGGCTTGTAATCAACAAGTCTTTTCTTTTGGCGAATCTGTTCACTTCTCTTATTCACATAAAAAGTATGCACATGCCCAAGGGGAGTTAGATTCTTTGATGAAACCACCTTGGATTAGCTTTTTAATTTCTTCATGGCATTCCTTTCTCTCAAAAGGGATCATGCCTTTATGATGGGCTTTAAATCTTGGAATGATATCATTCCCTTTGTCATCTTTCTAAAACTACAAATCTAGTGAACAGTAATGCTTTTTTCTTTCAATAAAAATATGAGGATTATCAGAACAAAGATCTTTCTTGATCTTTGCAACAATATCATCAATATTACCTTTACATAAGGCTATAGATTTATGAATCCATTCATGATTGGATTCTTTCTTTTGCTCTGGTAGAGGAATGATGGTTCTGAATGAATACTTTCTAGGGATCTGAACATCAGGATTGAATAAAGATATAAAATCTTTATTTAAACTGAAAGTGCCACATTCCTGTAAAGCATCTACTCCTATCAAGCAATCATATGAAAGCATATCATGCTGATAAAACTATAGTGTTCTTTCATATCCTTCTATCCTGATAGGCACATATGTTGTATATCTAGAAATTACTTCTTTCTTATCAAAATTTATTTTTAAATATGTTTCAGTCCAACAATCTGGAGGTATGGCTCTGGTTCTAAGCAGGCTTATATCTGCTCCTGTATCTATCATTGCATCTATAGAATAAGGCTTGATATTTGGAATGCAGATATTGATAGTAATAAAAGGATTTTGAGCTCCTTTTACAGTACATACCTCTGTATTGAATTCTTCTGTTGGGACTGTTTCCTCTACATCTTGATGCAATATTTGCTTGATAGGCTTCTTCTAGAAACTGTTCATCACCTTCAACTTCTTTCTTCTCCCTATTTTCTTCTTCAACTAGTCTCTTGTATTCATTTGTAGCTTTAGCAATCACCTTTTGTAAGAATTAAATTCTATTTCTTCTCCACAATCTCATTGTTTCAGGTACTAGAATAACAATATCTGTACTAGGAGTAGTTACCTGAAATTCATTGTCCAGATCTTCTTCTGGAAATAGGAATGGAAAGCTTCTTCTAGGTGGAGAGTGTCTTCCTCCTCTGCCACGACCTCTTCCTCTGTAGGGAGTTTGTCTTTGACGAATACGTCCTTGTATAGGAGGCCTTGAAGTAGGTGATGACCTTTTTTGAAGAGACCATTTTTGTTTTCTTCCTCTTCTTCCTTTCTCTCTCTAGCTTCATTTTCAGCTCTGACTTGAATTGTATATTTTCTTTCTAACTCTCTGACTTTTTGTGAGAGAAAAGTCTTCTTAGCAATATCCCATGGGGGACAATCTTCAAATTCACTTTGTCTTAGTTCTAACTGCTTAAATATGACTTCAGAAGACACAGGCATGAGAGGATGAGGAAAACTAGCAATCATATTTACAAAAGAGGGAAATGAATCATAACCAAACTCTGTACTATCTGAATCTGACTCAGTATGTTCTATAATATTCACTTGAAAATCTTCTTCTGAAGATATATATGACACATCAGATGAATAGCAATCAGAATCAGAGATTAAACAGTAATCTTGATCTGTTATGCCTTTTGCAGTAAGCATATTTATTTTTGCTTTTCCCTTCTCTGTATCTTTCTTTGGGCATTCATTTGCATAATGCTTACCTTTACAAATAAAGCAAGTAGGTATGAATTTTCTTTTTTTTCCCATGTATTTATTTTTTCTGAAATATTGCTTTCTATATGGGACTTCATTTGAATATTTGTTTCTGGAAAACTTAAACTTTCTTTATGCTTATACTGACCCTTCCCCTTTGAAAAATATGAACACTCTTTACAGGATTTCTTATGCTTAGACTGGTGTTTGGGGTGACAACCAAATGGGTCAAGGTCAAGCAACTGACAGAACTTGGTTCCTAAGGCTTTTTGGGCCTTAGCGGCTTCTTTGTGGTCTTGTTTCTCTTGGCAGAGACGAGCATTCGTCTCATCTATAATCTGATTAAGAGCTCCAAGACTTAATTCTTCTGTACTCCTTCCATGCAGAGCTTTCTTATATTCTGTTGCAAAGAATGCAGGAAAAGATTCTATATAGCGGAGTCTCATAGTAGGATCATTGATATTGCCAGAGTTATAATATAATTTTTGCATATAACACTGATACTCTTTAATCCTACTCATGTCACATAATCTGGCTCTTAAGAATAAAGAAGTATTCTTAAGCTTATCATTATCAATAACTCCTAGAAATTCATGAATGAGAGTTGCGGTCAATGAAGCATAACCACCAGTCAAAATTTCTTCTTGGTGTGGATGAGCATCCCACCATTCTTTTACTATACCAACAAATCCATTTGCAATAACCTCAACTATAGTTCTAGGATCTTTCTTATATAACAAAAGTTGAGAATTCCCCCATCCTATAATTCCATGTATTAACTCCTTCACTTGCTCTGGAGTAGAACAATCTAGCTTATACCAGTTGGGCTGTAAGGTTTGAGTTCTTGCAGTATGATGAAGAGGCTCAGATGTTGAAGCTCTTGAAGTTTCCTCCATCAAAACCATACTCTCAGCTTCTTCTGGAAGAAGCTTAGCCATACTGACTGATCCTTTATCTGGATTCTTTTTATCTGTGATGAACAAAGGACTATGTTCCAGTAGAACAGTCTTATGACGGGTCGAAGATCCGGAAGAATTGGCAACTTCCGTCCAGGACACTTTCTGGGACCAATCTGGTTCTATCTCTTCTGGCTTTTTTGTATTGTCTAGAATTTTTTCTATTTGTGGGACTATCTCAGGAATAGGACTTACAGTCTCTTGCACTTGATCAACTTTGTGACTTAACTCAACAGTAGACTCATGCAACTGATGCAGACTATTTTGTACAATCTTATGGGTAGTACCTAATTTGGAAGCAATATCTTTTCTAGTATCCTCAGACTGGCTAATGAGGGTTGAACAACATCAATTATTTCTTTAGACACAATCTTAGGAATATCAGGACAAGTAGATACATATCTAGAAGTATTCTCCAAGACTTTTATCAACTTTCTTTATATGGGTATTAACATCATCAACTTAGAATTTAATAATCTAAGGGCAAGAAGATATATCTCCTTTCTGATGGAGTTCTATGGCTTTTAATGTCTTCTCCATTTCTGCTAAAATAGACTCTTGAGATTGCAGACGATCATGTACAGACTTGATGGCTTTATTCATCCAGTTTAACATCTTTGAGGACTCAGAGGGGTCTACATGTCTGTCTACAGTTATTTGATACCAAAAGATAGCCTTTTGGGTTTCATCAGGCGATAAGACTTCGTTACTGTCAAGAGACAGAAAAGATGCAGAAATATTGGTTTCTCTAGAAGCCATACTAATAGTTGGACCATTAGAAGGGACATACTTTTGCTTTATGATCTTCTCACAGTCTTTACACCAGAGGTAATCTGTGTTTGGATCATGAATCAAACTATTATGGCTACAGATATAGGTCTGTTCTTTCAGATACTTTCTCGAGGGTTCAGCTATAGAGAAAACATAAGTATCTATATCTAAAAGAACTTGATCGAGATATGTTAGACACAAGTTTTCTAGATCTGAAAGACAAAGTTACATTTGACTTAGACTCATTTACTACTTGTAGCATTCTCTAGTTTAGGCTGATTTTTCTCAAGAAACTTTTTAGATAGGGTCCATTCTTTTGGAACTTTAATCTGGGACTAAGAAATAAGTTCAAGCTCTATTTTTTGACTTTCTATACTAGTATGACTCACCACGCTGCTGCCTTTAGAAATACCATGCTTGACTGTAGGATGCATTGTGTTAACAAGGCGGTAGATGACCTTGTAATGAATAGCCAAAGGACAAGCACCAGGTTTCATAAGGAGGCCTGTGGTAGCAAGATGTAGACACAAAACTTGTTTTAACAAGTCTTATTTTTGAAGGCTCACTGGATAATTTGGATAGACCTCAAAGGACATGGCGCCATCATGGAGACTAGTTTGAATAGTAGCTAATCTTTGAAGCTTTCAAAACACAAATCCATGAGACAACATAAAATATAAGCATTTAAACCACGATGGAACTGTGGAGTAATACCTATTTGTACACAACCCATATGAGAAAATTTAAATGTCTTTTGCATTTTAAGGGACTGTATATCAGTAGGATCTATCAAAGGTATATCATATTCATGACTAGAAGCTTGAGAAACCTAAATAACAGACTCACTGGTTTTCAAGGTAGTAGCAGCAATCAAATGAAAAGAAGTTAATTTATCATAAACTTGGTTATATGGGATCTTAGGCAATTTCCAAGCAGGTTAAGGGTCTGACTCTTGTTGTACATCCATTGCAGAATTTATAGGAAAGACATCAGATAGACTTACAAGATCTTGATTTTCATGTTCTCCTTGAATACTGGGATGATCTTCAAAGTCCATTACTGGTACTGATAAGAAACTCTTCAACAGGACTTACGATATTGGCCTTCAACCTAAAACTGTGCACATCCATAACGACTTACAAGTGGGATACTCCCCTCTTTGCCTAACTTACGAGGTATAAACTTATTTCGTAGATGAAGAAAGACAGATCACACACCAAGTATCAAGAAAAAAACACAGCAAAACAAAATCTTGCAAATTTTATTGATCTCAAAACTCTATTACATAAAGACCAGGCTCTGATACCACTTCACACCAAGTTATGATATTCTTCATAACAAAGCGTACAATGGCTCCGCTATAAAGTTAAAGTGTAAGGATATACACTTCCATAATTGGTAGGTGGTAACTGTATCCAAAAAACAATAATAAAATTAACAAGAAGAACTCGGGGAAGAGTATATATATATCCTGTGGGCAATAACGTTCCGATGTTCTCCCGGGTTAAATGATGTTGAGATGCATGTGTTTTTTTAATCCAAAATGTTTTTGTTTCAATGCAACTTCCATGCGATACGCACAGTAGCGACCATTCAAGGCGTGCAATTAATGCCTCTACATAACTCCTTGTCGAATTAGTTATATAGAATGGTTCCGTTCGAAATTTGTACTAAGTCGACCATGAAAAAGGAAATCGGCCGACACACCGGCCCACGTGCTGCAACTTCGCTTCACAAACTATGTGATTTGTGGGAAATCTGGCTTGGAAGATAATATGCACGGCAAAACATCAACAACATCCAGAAACGCCATTGTCACAGGCTCGTAATTATGAGGAGAGACTTGATTATTAGGAACAAAATTGTTCTGTGGAAAGGAAGAAAACATTTATTCAGTTCCAGACCATTTCCATGCGAACCAGAATGTGACTCGCATGTGAGAACGGTGTTATGTCAGAAAAGGTGGGAGGGTAATGGCTTTAAACTCGTACGAAACATGTCGCGTTGAATTGGAATCAGAATTAAAACACAGGTTTATGAGATCTACTTTCACAAATATTTTGTTAGACAACATATTTCAAACCCACTTTTCATGTTGTCTTTTTCCATATTTTGGTGGGGACATAATGAATTCGAATCCGTTCATTGAGATGAAATGTTGTAGAGAACTCCATGATCTCTTTTCCGCTTCTCATGTTGGAAACACCTAACTTTGGCGCTGAGATTAAGTTGTCATTAAGTCCAACGAATCAAATGGTATATGCCGATTGCCTGCTGACTCCCCCGGGTTTAACCTACAAACATGCATAAAATTACTAAATACGGAGAGTGTTTCTCACTTCATAATCTGGGTTTGAAATGAACCGATCAACATAATCTGGTGTGCAAACGGGGCCCGAATGGAAGAATCTAATGCGTATTAAGTCTAGATTGACCTCATTTTCCTACAATAGTGAACTAATCGATCAATTGGATAAATGTATACATAAATGGGTCAATTGAGCCCTAATCCACCAAATGTGTTAATATAATGCAGGATAATACTTGTTTAGCCTAGTTTGTGTGCCACATTGAATTGGTTGAATTAATAATTCAATTTTACTTTGTGAATGTAGCCAATCACACCATAAACCACCAAATGTGACAACATGATGATCCCTTGATTAAACCTAGTATAACTCAAGTAGCTAACCTTGTTATTTGTAACTTCTAAATGCCGAGTAGGGTTGTAGGAATAAAAAATATAGGTGTAGATAAAAGCTTCATACAAACTATAAACATACCAAAAATTTGTGTAGATAAAGGTGAAGTAAAATAGGAAAAACCAAGAGAAAACCATCAATAGGGATGAATTGACAGTTATGTATTCTATTTTTACATACAAGGATTCAATTCAGACACATTCTAATAGTTATCTTGTTATCTATGATGAGGTATGAGGGAAAATCATAGGACGAAGGAGCTAGTTTACATACAAAAATCAACCATCTAATAGGTTAAATACATGGAGTTTGAAATGGACTTCAGTACTCTGTTAGAATCATATTGGTATGACCATTGAGGTTAGTCCAACCAAAGAAGCTAGTTTATTATTTGAATCTAATAAATGCTTGAGGGAGGTCAAAGGAAGATACGATATCAAAAATAAAGCTATTGATGCAAGCGATGTAACGACCACAATTTACCCATACAAATACAATAGTAAAAATACAAGAATAATTTTTTTCTAACTTACATTGCTCACTACACAACACCACAAGGGCTCTAAGTAGAGAAAGTCAACAACACGTAAGACACTTACATAAACATTAACCTACTCATACAATACGGTAACATAGGCTACCCACCAATGTCATACTCAACGACATAAACCAGGATAATGACCCAATTATAGTAAGAAACGTTAGGTACGCAAACTCCACGACATGGCCTTTTTTATGGTTTTGATCTTCATTAAATTTAGGTTTTCATTATATGACCTTATAGTTTTCAAGAGAATTAAACACATAGGTTTAAAATTTCCTACTTAAAAATCTTTAATTACTTCACTTATAGGGAAAAATTCTTTAAACGATAATGCACGATTGATTCCTTTATCGAATCCCATTAATTTTCCATAGATCACTTGTTAATTAAAGTTGATTTTAAGAAACTATGAGTCTTCCAATAACTTGTTGTTACGTTAAAGGTTTGTTTCACAGGTTATGGTCGTTTTAGGTCCAAATTTAGTTTGAGTCAATTTAGCATTTACACATCATAATTTTTTATTTTTAGTTGACTCTACATTGGCTCAAACGCCTAGTCACATGAGGAATAATTTGTATCCATTCTTGACAAAAATTCAATGCTTAAATCAGCCAAAAGGACTTCAATTGAAATTTTTTTCTAAACCATCATATCATATACTCTTTTTTATTCATCTCATTTACATTGTTTCTTAGGTCTCTTATTGGCATCGCTTTATAAAAAAAAGAGTTACGAAAGTACTTGTCAAACATCTTGAAAAATTACATCATTGGAAGCATTATGACTACACACAAACCACATGAGATTTGTTTTCAATGTAAGATCCAATGTTTCTACATTTCACGATTCCACATGAAATTTATTTTATTCTTAATGTCATAAAAGGGCATAACAAGGGATTACGCGACCATGCTTTTAGTTTCCTAGTTTCTCTGAAGTCATCATTTTTAAAGAAATTTCATTTACAAAGAGTTACTTACAATTTTCTACCCATCAGGGAACCTCTTAATCAACCAAGGTTTAGTTAAATTCCAATTTGCACCTAGGGCTCTATGTCATATTATAGATCAGATTAAGGTGTGTAAACATATTTACCCTACAAAGCCTTAGTAAAAACACCAAGGTGTTATATTGTCACTAGCCAAGGTAACACATTAAACTGTGAGGAACTAAAGAGATCATTAAAAAGAGTTTAAATCATAGTACAACTATTTCACTAGCTCCATTTTTTTCATCTAGATCCCACAAAGAATTCATTCGATGAAGAAGTTAATTTTAGATCTAGCTTCGTAAGATTTGGTAATCCACTACGATAATAAGGAAATGTTAGTTCTACTTACTCCATATATGGTGAGGTTACACCACATAGTCATTTCTTCGAACAATGAATCTTAAGTTATCGAAATGATCTATTGAATACATTTCTTACATTTAGTACCAGAAATTTTAGTTGTGAGGATTAATTATCTCCTAGGATGATAGCATTTTGGAAAACTAATGTGGCTAGAATGAGAGAGAGGGTACAACAAGTATTAAATATTAACTTCATTAATAATCCCAACTACTAAGGGTGACTTTCAACAGTAGTTGGCAATCTTTTATACCGAACACGTAAGTCAGACATGAAGAGAACACATTCTCTTTATGTGTGCATGTATACTTTGCTTAATGCTAAATCAAATGAAACAAGAACTACCACCTAAAATAGTTCTAAAATTTAGCTAAAACAAAGCATAAACACCATCATGATAAGAATTAAACAAGGGTTAGATGCTAGCATTCATCAATACAAACTTTGAAACTAACAATGCTAAATATCTAAATTCCTCTATTCTCTAACAACAAATAAATGAATGGACCTAAGTAAGCTCAATGGCTATCAAAATAGTTGTCCTTAATGTTCCAAGAACCTAGGAATGGGGGCTAATTAAAGTTGGGCTCCAAGACCTTTTTGACACCTCCCATATGACCCAAGCACTTTAAGAAAGAGGCTTAACTCTTCAAGATGATGAACTCTCAAAAGGGAAAGGTGCAAGCTCTTAGTCTCTTTCCTATATGCTTTGCATTTTCTCTCTTAGAAAGTTTAGGTGTGTAGTAAAAAGGTAGGTGGAGGGCTCTTTATATAGCCCAAAGGATAAAGGATTCAACACATTCTCATGAATGTGGGATAAAGGTAAAACATGATTAGGAATGGATAAGGTTGCTTTATTAAAGGTAACCTTACTTTAGAAGGGTTTAATACATGTTTAGCAAGTCATGGGAGTTGGGGGTATTTTAATTAATCAAAGGTGATTAATTAATAGGTAGGTGTAAGCTTATAGAAGCCAATTAGAGGAATATTAGTGCGATTTAGGCTATTATAAGGGGATTAAATCAATTAAATATTGATTTATTGGTTAAACGGAAGGGAAAGCTAATTAATTAATAATAATTAATTAGTCTAGGTAGAAGGGATGATTTATTAACGGAAGGTCGTTAATTAGGGTATTTGTTGGATAGGAAACTTAATTAATTAGCTTAGTGTAATTAATTAATGATGATATGAGGGAAAATGAGCGCTTTTGACGATACGTCGTTGATTTGCGAGAAAGGGGATAATTAGTGCATTTTATGTATTTAAATTGCTTGGGCATAATTATAGGTGTCTACACTTTACAACCCACACGATAACCAATCCTAGAAGGGAACCAATTAATCTAGATAATGTTCGACCATGTCATTCATAGCTGAAGGGTTCATAATGATGTCGCTAAACATGCAGGCTATATAGATAACAAAAACTAGCAATCTTATTTAGTTAAGATAGATGCTGCCATCGACTATACATGTTTAAGTTCATTCTAAGGTTGTAGTTTTCTATGCTAAAAAAAATAACACATGAAGGTTAGTTATACATGAATTTTGTACTAGGGTTGACTATTTTGTTTATATTTATTTGTTACATTTTCAAGGTAAAGAACAAAACACACCAATTATTTGATCATCTATTGCATAATGGAAATGCACTACAAGATATTAAATTCAAATTCATTTAACATGTGTATTCAATTTTTTTACCATACAAAATTTTTAATCAAAATGGCACCTACGATTATATGCACATTTCACAAGGCATCCCTGAATCTAGCATCTGATACACATTATGAAATTTCTAATATAAACCTTTCTGTAACATGACAATACATTATATATTATTTCCATCTTCATACATAATTTTCAATAATGCCAAACGAATTACAACCATGTCATTTGCCATCTTTGTTGCATTCTGCAACACCATGTGAGGATGAATTAAGTGATAAAACGATGGCATGCCATCCACCCAAATCTAAAATAAGTAACATTTTTATTTTCCCATTTACATAATAATAATAATAATTTGCATTCGAAAGGAGAGGGTTAGAGACACATATTTACTTCATTTCATTTCACTTCATTTCTTAACCAAGGGGAGAGAAAGAGGCATGGAAGAGAGAGAAACACTATTTTCCGAAAAGTTAAATTTTACAGAACAAGCCACAAGATAGATTTCCAAACGGTTACTTAAAAGTGTCAACAAGTTTACACTGTGGTGTGATAACCTGACAGGGGTACTACAACCTTCTTTTTTTATGTTTTCCTGTCAGTTGCAAAAACATTCAATTTAGGATTAGAGGATAAGAAACCACTTTCAAATGTTGTATCCGATTGGAAACACACAATGGGTAAATTTCTATGTATCCTCCTATACACCAATAATTCATTGGAACTAACGGAACTCAGAACTAGTGAAAAGTTTAGAATTGGCGGCCAGTTTTCCGAGGCCATCGGTCATAACTGGCCTAGTTGCAAACGATCAAAAGTTAGCTCGAGGGATCAGAAAACCACATCCAAAGCTAATGTTCGATGGATGTTGTTAGTCGCCAAAAGTGAACTTCAAGAAGAGCAACAATCGGGGGACAATAAGTCCCTCCTCTTTAATGGGAGAGGTTCCCTTATTCAGAAACGAACCTATTTACACATATACAAAGCATGGTTTCACTATGGAACTTGGATACCATGAAAGTGTTTTCTAAAATAGATCATCAATCAAAAAAGGACAGAGGAATGAAAATGCGGAAACGAGCAGAAAGGCACCATTCAGAATTATAGATGACAAAATAATTCCTACTGCATGCGAGGGTACAACGAATTGGAATAAGATCATTTGTATCACATTAATAAGATGAAATTTAAAGGGACACAAAGTTATATGAATAACATCTATAAGAATACAAAGCTTCTTAGCATAATGCAGACAAATGATCTAACAAGTTTTAATGAATAGCTTGTGAATAAAAAGAACCAGATAGACAAAGAATGAAAATCCTTCTGTATTGATTTCTTTATTATTTCTTTACACTTTCAAATATAAGACAACTTCCTCTCCTAAAAATGGCGAGGAGAGGCGATTATATAGTTTACAAATTAGTTACCCTTGGTAACTACTTCTTTTAACTAATGTTTCGTTAGAGGGTTGCTAATCGCAATACTCCAACTAATTACATTAAATTCGAGAAGAAAGGAAGAAAAGAGAATAATTAGGAGAAGAAGATAGGTGATCATGACTGAGAGGGGGCCACTGACTTTAAGATCTGCTGTCTGAATCTTTTCAATGCCTCTGCTATGTCTCTGCCTCATGGGACTGATGTGTTGGCATTGGACAAAGTCCAAAATCTGAGGCACTTCTCCATTTCTTTGTCAAATTCGACATGAGTATGATAATCTTTATTCACCTCCTCAATAGCAGACTGGAGAGAGCAGATCTCCTTTACCTTTTCTTTAGAAATAGACTCCTCTTTGAACAAATTCTCTTTGAAAAAAGCTCTGAATTGAGCTTTAATTTCTTATAAAGAGAGAGGCATACCAGAAGTCTCATCATGGATATGGCAATGTATATCCTTGAAGGCAGATACAACTAGAGTCTTGAAGGCCTCACCCTTCTGCCAACTATTTCTTAACTCTCCCAAAGCCTCTTCCAGGACCTTAATTTTCCATTCCACGCTATATTCCCATGACTTTGACAAGTTATCTTTTGCATCATCGAAGACCTTGCTTGCCAACAAAATATTTTCATCAGCCTGTCCCATAAGGCAAAGGTCAACTATGTAGCTGATCCAGAGTTTGAGTTCTTTATCTATATTCCCAATAGTGGAGGAGAGCTTCTGTTGCAAATTTTTTACCTTCTCATTGAGTTTGAAGGCTTCTCTAATGAAATTCAATCCTGCAATGACCATGTCATCCACCATGGACTCCATAACCCTTCCATAGATGGAATACTTGTGTATATCTTTGATACTGTGCACCTCATCTTGGCTGAGAATCACATGTGGTGGAAGAGTAGTCAGTGGGGTAGGATCTAAAACTTTGTCCTTGGACAACAGCAACTTGATGAAACTTATAAGAATCTAGGCCTGCTCCTCCCACTGTTCTATGGTTTTTTTTCCTTTCTCTACCCTCCCAATGACTCTAGTGACTGTTTCCTGAAGATTGTGGATCTCACCTTCAGGGGTATACTCTCCCATGGGAATTCTTGAGAGCTCAAGGTCGGATGCTTGCAAATCTTGCTCTGGCTTGTCTACCTTAGGCTTGGCTATTTCCAGGAATTGTTGGCCCTGAGCATCAAATACTATTCTGGAGGTATTTCTGGCCTTTTTGGTAGGAGTAGGAGAGGTAGTGCCGAATAATGCTGCCAAAGCATCAAAATTGGGTCCTGAGATTCGGGAGGAAGACTTTCTCTTCCTACTGTCAACAAAAGGATGCACCTATGCAAAAGAGGAGGAGGAAGAAGCAGGTGGGGCAAGAGGACCAAGAGACAAAGAACTCATAGCACCCAAGGTTTGCACTGTTGTTGCCTCTAGTTAGGATATGAGCGGAGCGCTTGGGGCTTCTGGTACAGAGGGGTCACTAGCACCTGGAAGCTCAGTGCTTTGGACCTCCATTTCTTTATCCATGGGGGATTCTGGAGCACTTGAAGAGACTGGCACTTCACTCTCCTCGCTTTAACTGAGAACAATGATGTTCTCTGGGCCTAAGGGTAACTCCATATGCTTCCTTAGGGGATCTTCCTCGACAGGCTCCTTCTTGACTTCTCTAACTTTCTTTTTGTATACCTGGGTGGATGAGGAAGGAGTGGAGACTATGGGACCTTGAGTTGACGAGGCAGGAGGGGTCTGCACAAGTGCTCTCGAATAAGGTGACAATGCCTCTTTTCTTGGTGTTGAGGTTACTTTGGAGGACTCACCTGAGTGCCTTCTGAGTTCACGAGCTCTCCTGTCAAACCAGATTTTGGTTCTTACCAAGATGGGAGCTAGGCTTTCCACCAAGTCGTCCTCCTTTTTGAACCAATCCAAATCCTCCAAGGGAGTTTGTTTGACCACATTGTCATAATCATATGAGTACAAGTCGGAATTATCATCGTGAAGCCCTTCAAGAACTTGGTATAGGTTAAGCTCTTGAATTAGTTGAAGAGAAAATCTACCATAATGCCTCCTTCTTGCTTCAAAATCATCAACACAGTCAGCCCAATAATCTTCTGTGTCTTCCCTATGATGATAAGTGATCTTGATGTTCTAATCAATAAACATTCTTCAAGTCAAAATAGGTTCTTGGCCTGAAGAAATGGATAGTAATGGGAGCTAGGGCTCTTTCTATGTTTTGTGCATCTAGAGCCGTTTTGCAGGTGTAGTTTCCCAAAGAGATGGGAAAGTGCAAACCAGTAATTTTCTTATCCTTGCAGGTTCTATGCAACTTTTATCCAATTGCCTGCATACTTCTATTAAGGCCATTTTATCATTGCAGAACATGGGGAGCTTGAGAGGGGTGCTCTCATAGCCAGCAAGCCTTATATAGGAAAATTTTCTAAATTGGATGAAGTAGGCACTGTAGTGCGATATCAAATTCATTACTTCATCAGAAAATCTCCTCGTTGTATCACTCTCTAGAAGCCTGACAATGTACATGGTGAAGGCATCATTCACCATTCTGAAGTTGCAATTGCTAGTTTCCAGGGTGAACTGAGGGCAGTAGGCATATACGGGGTCACCCTTATAAGCATCAATGTATGAGAAGCCAAACCATTGTCCTCGATGCTGCCAGAGTATACATCAAATATGAAGTCATATAGAACTTCTTTGTTTGTTGTACATTGGATAGCTGCTCTGCTAGGTTCATACTAATGATCTCTACCCAATTGATATTCTGAGTCCCTTCACACACCATATTGATGAGTGGGCACATCCAGAAATGAAATTCATTAGTAGAGGGTAAGCACATGACTTGAGCTAGTAGGATTATAAAATCTGACAATTCCTCATTGAAATCTGCATGGAAAAGAACCTTGGATAGACAAGACACCCCCTTTTTTAGGGTTTTTTAATCCAGGACTTCGCCACCCGCGCCTTATATTTCTCACTGTCTTGATCGAAGAGGGCTTGCGCCTGGTTTTGAGAAATCACTATAGCATTGTCCATCTCTGGAATTCTTAGGGCAGCGCCAATGGCGGTGCATCAAGTTTGGCGATGAGTTCCCCATGCACATTCGTCAGCTCACTCGAATCAGGGTTGAAATGAGCACCGCAGGAGAGTACTGTATCTACAAATTGCACCGAGATAGGGAAACCACCAGTGAATGCCAAACCACTGTCATGATATCATCTATGCCATAGGTGAAGGGTTCGTGTCTGTCATTCTTGCCAAAATATCTCCAAAGTCGAGGTGGTGAACCTCACTGTCCCCGATATCGGGAACGACAGACTCGAGTGGTGAGACTTGCTCCTAGCCTTGGAATTTAATCTTCATGTTGTTAGCAATTTGAGGAGCCAAGGTTGCAATCTGGATTCAGGATGAAATTGCAGGGGAAATGAGTATGCGTGCAGAAATTTTGATCGCGAAAGGTATGAGCAATGGATAGCAAGAAAGCAGTGTGCAAAACGCATAGGGGGCAGTTCATTATATAGCCATTTGGGAGAGAGAAAGACAATTAATGTGCATTAAATACACATCTACCAACTTGGAAAGTCAAGATATTTGTGAAGAGCGTGAAAAATTAACTCGAATGGCCTTTGGTTCATTTGGGACACGTAGGACGCGAAAGCGCGATTCGGCCGATACGGGCGATGTGGGAAAAGTATGCACAAATGCTTCTGGGACATGAGGGATGAAAGTATGCGGAGTACGCAATTCGGCCGAATCAGACGAATAGGGAACAATGAGTCCCGGGCGAACTTGGGACACTTGGGACAAAAAGTTTCTGACGGGCCCGAAAGAAACAAACTTCGGGTAAAGCGGCTGATCGGGGAACAGAGAGCCCGAATGAACTTAGGACACTTGGGACAAAAATGTCCGACAAGCCCGAAATTTACACAAAATGACCCAAAAATCATAGATTTTTCCAATTTCTTGACTTTTCACATTACCAGGACCACAGAGAAGGCTTTTAACTTAAATTTTTTCAATTTTCAACTTCTCAAAAAGCAGGGAAATTTTGAGGTGGACAACAGCTGGCTCCTTCTGGGGATGACTTGGCATAAGTTCAAAGAATGAGACAAGGCAAGAATTTAGACAAACTAGGGGAAGTAGACCAGTACCTTATCCATTGGGCCACGGAGTCACCAAACCAAAACAATACAGAAGACAACACACCAAAACAAAGAGAAGGAAGGAAAAACAAAATGCTATACAAAATATACAAAAGGACTTCCTAATCACCTATGACTTAAACAATTTCAGGTACTACCCACTATAAGGAAGTGGGAGAGAAGAACCGTCCATATAATCAAGGTAAAAATAATTCTTACCAGCAAATTGCCTGATCTTGAAAGGTTCGAGCCAAAGGGAATCAAACTTTCCATGGCTGCCCCGAGGTTCATGCCTTTTATCCCACAATAAAACAATGTCTCCAACTTTGAAATCTCTGAACCTGGCCTTTTTATCAAATAGAATCTTTACTTTCTGTTGGTGGGCAGATATCCTATTAGCAACTTTCAATCTGTCCTCATTCAATTTGTAGAGGTACATGATCCTCTTATCCAAAGAATCATTGAAAACTGGTGTCTTCAATGGCCTTCATTAGATGCAAGGCTGGTAGCTCCACTGTTACTGGAAATTGAGCTTCCACTCCATATACTACCTGAAAAGGAGACATCCCAATGGCTCTCTTAGGCGTGATCCTATCTGCCCAAAGAGCATCATAGAGTTTCTTGTGCTAGTTCCATTGGGACTCATTAACTAATTTCCTTATTATAGCCACCAGATTTTTATTTGTTGATTCTGCTTGTCCATACCCCTGAGGATAATAATCTGAGGAGTGAGACAAGGAGATGCCATGTCCATAACAAAAATCCATCATCTCGGTTGAAATTTTTTTTGAAGCATTATCTGTCACGATCTTGTTTGGCACACCATACCTTACCAAGATGTTTTCTTTGATAAAACTACATACTACTTCTGAAGTAGTACTCTTTACTGAAATGGCTTCTAACCACTTGGTGAAAGAATCTATGGCGGTTAATACATGGGTATGAAAAGCACTAGAAGAGGGATTAAGTGTCCCAATGAAATCTAAACCCCGTTGTTGAAAAGGCTCTTCAATCACAACTAGTTTAAGGGACAAAGAGGCCAACTTGGGTCTACCCACGAAAGTATGACATGTTTCACATTTATCAACCCACTTTGATGCATCCCTGAATAATGTAGGCCAGTAATATCCTCCACGAAGAATCTTATGAGCAGTAACAGTTGATGAGTAGTGCCCTCTACATGCCTGATTATGAAAATTAGAAAGTAGCGTCTTCTGCTGCTCCTTGTCCACACATTTTAAAAATCTCCCATCCAATCCATGCTTAAACAAGGCATTTTCCCACAAAACATATTGGGATAACCTTAGTTTAACATCTCTCTTTTCTTTGGTAGTCAAATGAGAGGGGCACTCCCCATAGGTGAGAAAATGTGTGATATCAGCATACCATTCATCGATTGAGCCAAGAAACAAAATGGTAGGAAGATCAGCCTCATCCTCTAGTAACCCATGTCCAGCTCCCTCAGCAATGAGCTCACACAGGCCTTTTCCACGAATGAGCTTAGTTGTTCTGATGTCAATGTCATATTCTTATACCTTGGCCACCCAGTTCCCTCTCTTGGATCAGAACTCCTATTGTGTGAGAATGGACTTGATGGTTGTATCTGGTACAAATACTATGGAGTGAGAATTAATAATGTAAAAACGAAACTGCTTGACAGCTTTAACCACTGCAAAAACATGTTTCTCCATTATGGTGTATCTTAGCTTATGATTTTTTAGAATGTAGCTCATGAATGTAATTGGAGTTCATGATCATTAGAATCTTTTTGAGTCAGAACAACAGCCAGGGTGTTATCTGTGGCATAGCAATAGATAATAAAATTTTTGTTGAAATTTGGACACGCTAAAACAGGAGTCTTAGCTAATAGACTTTTTAATACCTTCAAAATCCCTTTTCCCTTCAGGAGACCAACCAAACGTCTATGTTTCCTTTCATCATTTGAGAGATATTCAAAGTTAGCTCTGCAAAATCATGGATGAATCTCCTCAGAAAGTTAATCTTACCAAAGAAAGAGTGCACTCCTTTCTTACTAGTTGGAAGAGGAATTTGCTGAATAGCTTGAACTTGCTCAGGATCAATTTTAATACCATATTTGGACACAACGTGCCCCAATAATTTCCCCTCCATGATGCAAAAAATAGATTTCTTAGGATTTAAGGAGATCCCATGTTCTCTACATTTCAGAAGAACTGTTTCCAGGTACTGAAAATTATCTGTCCTTGTTTTAGAAAATACAGTCA
The DNA here is from genome assembly GCA_019776745.2 of Taxus chinensis. Taxonomy (NCBI): domain Eukaryota; kingdom Viridiplantae; phylum Streptophyta; class Pinopsida; order Cupressales; family Taxaceae; genus Taxus; species Taxus chinensis. The sequence goes on along the minus strand of CM034156.1, from coordinate 577,082,148 downwards.
AGTCATTAAGGTATACGACAATACACTTCCCTTTCAAACTTCCAAAGGCCAAGTCCATAGCCCTTTGAAAAAGTGGCACCAGCATTAATGAGCCCAAAAGGCATCCTTTTGTAAGCAAAGGTTCCCTAAGGGGTAGTGAAAGTTGTTTTGTGTTGATCTGCGGTATTAACTTCTACCTGGTTATATCCTGAGAAGCCATCAAGAATAGACAACATTTCGGATCCCTTTACTGCTTCCAAGACCTTATCCATCATGGGTAAAGGATAGTTGTCCTTTAAAGGGAAGCTTGATTCAGATTCCTAAAATCAACATAGATGCGGATCTCACCATTTTTCTTTCTAAAAGGCACAATATTGGCAATCCATGTTGAATGGTGAATAGGAAAAATGATTTTGGCTTTTAATAACTTATGTATTTCTTGAAAAATGGTGTTAGCTATGTTAGGATTGTATTGCCTCTGCTTCTATTTGAAAGGCTTAATTCTTGGTTTGAGAGGGATAAAATGTTGGCATCTCCTTTGGTTTAAAGGCTTTTAAGTCTTCATAGGAATAAGAAAGGACATATTTATACTTCTTTAAAAGATTAATTACCTTCTTCCTCTCATCTGGTGCAACATTTTCCAATGTTCACGATTTTAGGGTCAGTAGAACTCCCAATATTAACTTTTTCATGTTCAGCTGATTGTTGAGGTCGAGTAGAAGCTTCAAAATTTACATACCTGTCGTGTTTGTCAAACAGTTCTTCTAAACTCACCAATCCTTTTGGAATCTTGTTTCCTTTGAGTTTGATACATCCATCCTGATCCACCTCTTCTACTTTGATGGATTCTTCGTTAAAGGGTACACTTTCACGAGGTAAATTAATGATTCCTTCAAAGTACAACTGTTCAAAATTATCCTTGAGTTCTAAGAAAGAAAGAAGGTGTTGATCGTCATAGAAAACTTGCCAGTTACTTGTTCTATTAGGTACACTGGGTCTATCGATCATCTCAATGGTAAACTTATCTTTAGAGAAATCAGGATGAGGTATGAGCAATGACCCTTAGATTACTAGTGAATCAGCCCTGGTATTCTCCTCCCTCGGAACTGCTGTTGATGGTGAATCACAACACCCCTCAATGTTTGCAACATGATGGGTTGAGACTCATCAGTGAGATTGCATAACATGGAGCTTTTCCCAAGTGTGGGACATTACGAAAACGGAAAACCTCTCTGGTTGAAGGCCGGTTCCTATTTGCCAGAACTATTCAGATGCACACGTAGAAAATGCATTATTGGTTTACTAAAAACCTAATCTAACTTGCCAAGGAGACAAGGATAAGAAAATTCATAAAATAAAACCTAAACTATGAAAGGTGATGCACCGAGGAATGAAGAACACATGTCTTGCCAATCAACACAGACCATTAAAATGCAGGTGCAAGATCATGCACAGATAGCCAGATTAACAGTGAAATATCAGGAGGATCCATCAAGCATGAACACAGGATCATCAGTTAGGGTTGAAGAATCATCCATAGACATGCATTAATTTTGTCCAAAGATTGATACAACACACTGCAAAATTCCACCCAGAGGCAAGGTTGCATTATAGTTTCAAATGGGAGGTTTTAACTCCACAAGTTTCACCTGGATGCAAAGAGAGGAAGATGTTGGAGGGGCATAAACAAAAATGTACAACCTCTTAGAAAGAAGTCCCTCCTTACAATTTATAGGAATAATGAGAGAGAAAAGATAGAGAGATTCCAAATCTACCCCAACCACCTCTAGGTTGCATTTAATTCATCTCATTATGATGGTAACTGCAGAGAACTCTAGCAAACCTTTAAAAAGTGGTGAATTGTATTTTTACATTTTTGAGAATTTTTTCTCACCCAATTAGGGCCATCTGAATATCCAACCTTGCATGAATCCGAGCTCCCTGTCAAAAGTCTATGAAGCCATCTGAATATCTATCATGTCAGGATCTGCTTCCTGTCAGCGCAAGGGTTTTGAATGTTGCGCCTCCTGAAGGTGCGCCAAAGGCATTCATCCATGTGTGTGTCGACATCCCTTTATGTGTGCCAAGGCACAAATTTTTCTAGGTTGACACTCTGTGTCATACACCCTTTACGTGTGCCAAGGCGCAACTTTTACCATGTCGAAACTCTATGTCATGCACCCTTTACGTGCACCAAGGCGCAACTTTTACCATGTCGAAACTCTGTTTTTGAGTTCATGGGTGATTTCCAGTAGAGACTTCTTCTTGCCTATAATCTAGCCAGGGGGAAAGATATATAAAACAACTGCTTCAATGGAGAAGGCATCAAGAAATTCAATGGGAGTCCCAAACCTAATTCTTATAATGTTTCAATCTTCTATTCTTTACCTGGAAGAGGTTTCTAATTACTTGACAATCAAAATTCCGCATCTCCACGAGCTAGGAGATTCTTCACACCCTATTCTTTTTCCACATGAAGCCCGAGAATGAGAGCTTCGTATTCTGCTGTATTATTGGTATTTTCAAATTGCAGCTTGAATGAGAAAGGATGAATGCTTCCTTCAGGCGACACCAATATGACACTAGCTCTAGAACCAGCTAAAGAAAAACTTCCATCAAACTCTAATATCCAAACACCATTAGGATCCTTAGGTGATAGTTTGGGGATTTGGATTTCTTCTGGAGACATAATCATGTAGTTTCCATGCCCCATATCCTCATAGAGTATTTGTGCTTTGGGATCATCTATTTTTTGTACAATATACTCAGACTACTTCTCAGGTGGCAACTTCTTCATTTGCCCATTAACATGTATGAGGGCATGTGACCAATCCATTTGAATTTCTCCACCCACATCCTTACAGAAGTTTCTACTTAGCAGCATCCCATATGAAGGAGGAATGTCTACTACTAGGATAGTAGCGAAATACTTTCTTCTCAGGTAAAGTAGAAAAAGCCACTTGTGCATCCTTAATTCTTCCGACCAGGGGCACTTCCTTACTCTCCATGGAATAACAAGATCCGTAAGTGCATGTGAGAGTTAGGCCTAAGGCTATGAGCTACTTTGGCAGGCATTACATTGTCTGATGCTTCTGATTCTATGACGCAATTATTGAGCCTATGGCCGTCTATAAGGAGTGTCACATAGAATGGTTTGATTTTTTCATTGGGTGAGGTGACAACGGCTACCAGATTGGGCTGTGGTGTAGAAGATGGAGTGGGTAAAAGGCCTTTAGAGGTAGTTTTTAGAATGAGAATTGACAAAGTGAATCATTTTAGCAAAATCCTTGGGATGGGTTTGATAATATTCAGCCTCTGAGATTTGAACCTTAGTCTTTTTCCGATGATCAATAATATCGAAAGACCCAGAAGTGGGACGGGCTGTCATCACTTGGGATCCTAGGCTTATCAATTTTAGGAGAAAAAGAAGTAACTTTAGTAGCAGAATTGACAGGACTCACCTTTGGCATGGATGAAATGGGGATAGGAGATCCTCTTTTTGCAATTACAGGGATAGTTTCCGGCTGCTCCTTAGATTTTTTGGTGGGCTGCATCACTTTCTCCCTCTGATTTGTCTACTCTCGAGTCATGACAGTGTATGATTCACTATTCATGTCTGCTACTACTTCATCATAATCATCTCCTTCATCAACACCTTCAGTGGTGAAGAAATTAACTTGAGATCCCTCAAGTTCTTCTGTTTCATCATCAACCTCTTCAACAAATTCTTCACAATCTTCATTAACCTCCTCATCCTCTAGTTCTTCAACTTCACAGGTTGCATTGACAGGAACTTTAATAGGAGGTCCTTCAAGCGCTAGCCTTGTTTGAGAAGCAGGCAAATGATTTCTGGGCTGAAAATTCCTCCTTGGAACGTCTGCATAGGGAGTATGCTGAGCCAATTGTTTCTTAATGGCGATGAGATCATTTGCAAGTTTTTGTACCAATGGATCAGTATTAGGTCCAGGAGTGGAAGAGGAGGAAGGAGAAGACTTAGATCTAGAAGGGTCTCTCCTCAACTTTCCTGACATGATTAAATCATCTTCAACACTAACAACAAGAGTTTGATCCTCGGCCAATGTTGCGAGATTAGCCCTTCTCAATGCATAACTAACTTCAGGCAATTGGGCATTTAGGAAGAAGCATTTTTGGATTTGATCTACAGGTTGAGTATCTGGTGGAATTTTTTTAATTAACCTGTTGAATCCAGCCACAAATTCTCTCATGGGATCTTGTGATTCCTTCTTTATTTGAGAAATTTGGGCTAGCAAAGCATGCACGTCTTCTGCCGATTTGAAATGATTTTCAAACCTAGTTCTCATCGTGTTCTAGCTAGTGATAGCTCTGGCTGGAAGGTGATAGAACCAATCAGCTAGCATTATCTTGTAAAGTCTCAACAAAAATCCTTACGGAGACGTCTTCATGTTTAACTCCCAGAACTCCACATGCAACTATGAAGGCCGCGATGTGTTCATCAGGATGTACCTTGCCATCACCCTTGAATTTAGGAAAGTTCTTCCGGTTACCTCTGGGTAGCTCATGCAAAGGTTAAGGAAGGGCAAGAGGCCCAACATGATGGCCCCAAGGAAATGGTACCACCATTCTTGGAAAAATGGTTTGAAGAGGAACTGAAACACCAACAAGAATCAGAGCTCAGAGATTAGGACTGATTTTCTCTGAAGGAATACCACCTGTAGGGATTCTATCTTTGATAGGAGGAGTGCTTGTTGAACGATCATCTCTATTTCTCCTTGTGGAAGAGAAAGGAAAACCCTACTGTTCCAAAATTTGAAACTGAGAATCTTCAATACCAAGGGCCTTTCTCCCTCGAGTAAAATGTGGAGTCACCAGATCAAAAGATGATTCATCAATGATTATGGAACTGGAATACGATTCCCCAACGGAGTCTCTAAAAAACTTTTGGTCACCAAAAGTGAACTTCAAGAAGAGCAATAGTCAAAGGACAAGAAGTCCCTCCTCTTTAATGGGAGAGGTTGCCTTAGTCAGAAATGAACCTATTTACACATATACAAAGCATGGTTTCACTATGGAACTTGGATACCATGAAAGTGTTTTCTAAAATAGATCATCAATCACAAAAGGATAGAGGAATGAAAATGTGGGAAACGAGTAGAAAGACCATTCAGAATTATAGATGACAGAATAATTCATTATGCATGCGAGGGTACATCAAATTGGAATAAGATCATTTGTATCACATTAATAAGATGAAATTTAAAGGGACACAAAGTTATATGAATAACATCTATAAGAATACAAAGCTTCTCAGCATAATGCAGACAAATGATCCAACAAGTTTTAATGAATAGCTTGCGAATAAAAAGAACCAGATAGACAAAGAATGAAAATCCTTCTGTATTGATTTCTTTATGATTTCTTTACACTTTCAAAGATAAGCCAACTTACTCCCCTAAAAATGGCGAGGACAGGCCATTATATAGTTTACAAATTAGTTACCCTTGGTAACTACTTCTTTTAATTAATGTTTAGTCAGAGGGCTGCTAATCGCAATACCCCAACTAATTACATTAAATCCGAGAAGAAAGGAAGAAAAGAGAAGAATTAGGAGAAGAAGACAGGTGATCACGACTGAGAGGGGCCAACTGACTTTAAGATCTACTTTCCGAATCTTTTCAATGCCTCTGTTATGTCTCTGCCTCGTGGGAATGATGTGTTGGCAGTGGAATGAGTCCAAAATATGAGGCACAACTCCATTTCTTTGTCGAATTCGACATGAGTATGATAATATTTATTCGCCGCCTCAATAGTAGACTGGAGAGAGTAGATCTACTTTACCTTTTCTTTAGAAATAGACTCCACCCTGAACAAATTCTCTTTAACAAAAGCTCTAAATTGAGCTTTGATTTCTTGTAAAGAGAGAGGCATACCAGAAGTCTCATCATGGAGATCGCAATGTATATCCTTGAAGGCAGATACAACTAGAGTCTTGAAGGCCTCACCCTTCTGCCAACTATTTCTTAACTCTCCCAAAGCCTCTTCTAGCACCTTAATTTTCCATTCCACGCTATATACCCATGACTTTGAAAAGTTATCTTTTACATCATCGAAGACCTTGCTTTCCAACAAAATATTTTCATCAGCCTGTCCCATAAGGCGAAGGTCTACTATGCAGCTACTCTAGAGTTTGAGTTCTTTTTCTATATTCCCAATAGTGGAGGAGAGCTTTTATTTCAAATTATTTACCTTCTCATTGAGTTTGAAGGCTTCTCCAATGAAATTCAATCCTGCAATGAGCATGTCATCCATCATGGCCTCCATAGCCCTTCCATAGATGGAATACTTGTGTATATATTTGATACTCTGCACCTCATCTTGGCTGAGAATCACAGGTGGTGAGAGACTAGTCAGTGGGGTTGGATCTAAAACTTTGTCCTTGGACAACAATGACTTGATGAAACTTATAAAAATCTGGGCCTGCTCCTCCAACTGTTCTATGGTTTGTTTTCCTTTCTCTACCCTCCCAATGACTCTAGTGACGATTTCCTAAAGATTGTGGATCTCACCTTCAGGGGTAGACTCTCCCATGGGAATTCTTGAGGGCTCAAGGTCAGATTCTTGCAAATCTTACTCTGGCTTGTCTACCTTAGGCTTGGCTATTTCCAAGAATTGTTGGCCCTAGGCATTAGATACTATTCTCGATTGGTAGGAGTAGGAGGGGTAGTGCCTAATAAGGCTGCCACATCATCAAAGTTGGGTCCTGAGATTCGGGAGGAAGACTTTCTCTTACTACTGTCAACAAGAGGTTACACCCATGCAAAAGAGGAGGAGGAAGAAGCAGGTGGGGCAAGAGGACCAAGAGACAAATAACTCATGCCACCCAAGGTTTGCACTGTTGTTGCCTCTATTTGGGATATGAGCGGAGCGCTTGGGGCTTCTGGTACATAGGGGTCACTAGCACCCGGAAGCTCAGTGCTTTGAACCTCCTTTTCTTTATCCACGGGGGCTTCTGGAGCACTTGAAGAGATTGGCACTTCACTCTCCTCACTTTCACTGAGAACAATGATGTTCTCTGGGCCTGAGGGAAACTCCGTATGCTTCCTTAGGGGATCTTCCTCCACAGGCTCCTTCTTGACTTCTCTGACTTTATTTTGGTATACTTGGGTGGATGAGGAAGGAGTGGAGACTATGGGGCCTTGAGTTGATGAGGCATGGGGGGTCTGCATAGGTGCTTTTGAATCAGGTGACAATGCCTCTTTTCTTGGTGTTGAGGTGTCTTTGAAGGACTCACTTGAGTGCCTTCTGAGTTTGCAAACTCTCCTTTCAAACCAAATTTTGGTTCTTACCAAGACGGGAGCTAGGATTTCCGCCAGATCGTCCTTCTCCTTTTTGAACCAATCCAAATCCTTCAAGGGAGTGTGTTTGACCACATTGTGATACTCATATGAGTACATGTCAGAATTATCATCCTAGAGCCCTTCAGGAACTTGGTACAGGTTAAGCTCTTGAATTAGTTGAAGAGAAAATCTACCATAATGCCTCCTTGCTTCAAAATCATCAACACAGTTAGCCCAATAATCTTTTGTGTCTACCGTATGATGATAAGTGATCTTGCTATTCTGCACAATAAACTTATTCAAGTCAAAATAGATTCTTGGCTTGAAGAAATGGACAGTAATGGGAGCTAGGGCTCTTTCTATGTTTTGTGAATCTAGAGCCGTTTTGCAGGTGTAGTTTCCCAAAGAGATGGGAAAGTGTAAACCAGTAATTTTTTTATCCCTGCAGGTTCTATGCAACTTGTCCAATATGCCTACATACTTCTATTAAGGCCATTTTATCATTGCAGAACATAGGGAGCTTGAGAGGGGTGCTCTCATAGCCAGCAAGCCTTATATAGGAAAATTTTATAAATTGGATGAAGTAGGCACCGTAGTGTGATATAAAATTCATAGCTTCATCAAAAAATATCCTCGCTGTATCGCTCTTTAGAAGCCTAACAATGTACATGGTGAAGTCATCATTCACCCTTCTGAAGTTGCAATTGCTAGTTTCCAGGGTGAACTGAGGGCAGTAGGTATATAGGGGGTCACCCTTGTGAGCATCAATGTATGAGAAGCCAAACCATTGCCTCGATGCTGCCAGAGTATACATCAAATATGAAGTCATATAGAAATTCTTAGTTTGCTGCACATTGGATAGCTGCTCTGCTAGGTTCATACATATGATCTCTGCCCAATTGATTTTCTGAGTTCCTTCACACACCATATTGATCAGTGGGCACATCCAGAAATGAAATTCATTAGTAGAGGGCAGGCCCATGACCCAAGCTAGTAGGATTATAAAATCTGACAATTCCTCATTGAAATCTGCATGGAAAACAACCTTGGATAGATGAGACGCCCCCTTTTTAGGGATTTTAAGCCAGGACTTCGCCACCTGCGCCTTATATTTCTCACTGTCCTGATCGAAGAGGGCTTGCACATGGTTTTGGGAAATTACTATAGCATTGTCCATCTCTAGAATTCTTAGGGCAGTGCTAATGGTGGCAGCGTTAAGTTTGGCGATGAGTTCCCCATGCACATTCATCAGCTCACTTGAATCAGGGTTGAAATGAGCACCACAGGAGAGTATTGTATCTACACATTACACCGAGATATGGAAACCTCCGGTGAATGCCAAACCACTGTCATGAATTGCCTGTGCCATAGGTGAAGGGTTTGCATCTGTCATTCTTGCCCAAAAATCTCCAAATTCAAGGTGGCGAACCACATTGTCCCCGTTATCGGGAACGGCAGACTCGAGTGGTGAGACTTGCTCCTGGCCTTGGAATTTAATCTTCATGTTGTTAGCAATTTGAGGAGCCAAGGTTGCAATCTATACTTGGGACGAAATTGTAGGGGAAATGAGTATGCAAGCAGAAATTTTGATCACAAAGGTATGAGCAATGGATAGCAAGAAAGTAGTGTGCAAAACACACAGGGGGAAGTTCATTATATAGCCGTTTGGGAGAGAGAAAGATAATTAATGTGGATTAAATACACATCTACTAACTTGGAAAGCAAGATATTTGTGAAGAGCGAGAAAAATTAACTCGAATGGCCTTTGGTTCATTTAGGACACGCGTGACGCGAAAGCACGATTTGGCCGATATGGGCGATGCGCGAAAAGTATGCACAAATTCTTCTGGGACATGAGGGACGAAAGTACGCAGAGTACGCGATTCGGACGAATCAAACGAATAGGGAACAATGAGTTTGGGAGAACTTGGGACACTTGGGACAAAAAGTTCCAACGGGCCCCAAAGAAACGAACTTCGGGTAAAGCGGTCGATCGGGGAACAGAGAGCCCAAATGAACTTGGGACACTTGGGACAAAAATGTCCGACAGGCCCGAAATTTACACAAAATGACCCAAAAAACGTAGTTTTTTCCAATTTCTTGACTTTTCACATTACCAGGACAACAGAGAAGGCTTTTAACTTAAAAATTTTCAATTTTCAACTTCTCAAAAGCAGGGAAATTTTGAGTGGACAACAACGCGCAACGATAAATTTCCTAGAATCCCCCCTATATATTAATAATTCAAGAGTCAACTGGAATGAGAATTGTTAGATGGGTTTTAAATGGCAATGGGTTTTTTGGAACCATCGGTCATAATTTTTCCCATTTGACATAGTCAAACTACAACTAGAGGCCTACAAAATGCCTTCACAAAACTATGAAGAATAATTTTTTTCCGTAAAGTGAAGGTTACAAGTAATTTTCTAGTAAAAATACTAGAGGTTTACAAATTTGGATTGGTATTTCCTTATTCAAGGTTCGAATGGTGATCCAAAACTAGAGCCAAATTTTCGGTTTTGGCAACTTCCTAAAATTGCAGAATGAGGTAACAAGGCTCCTAGAGGAGCATCAAAAATAGCACAGACGATCAATCAAAGTCGATCAAAGCTTTGAAGTGACTCTTCACGTTACAAGGAACATGGAAGAAACTTAACATCTCTTTTAGGATATACTAATATTTTTTGGCCAGTCTTTGAAAATCGTGATTTATACATTTTAACAATGGAGCGGTCAACATATTTACAGGGAACTCTATAGTGCCTACTCATCTTCGACACTATTTCATTTTGATGTTGATACTGTTGGACTAATACTTAGACATTTGAGTATTAAATTTTGATTAGTGGATGATGGACTATGTAGATATTTAGACTATTGACATTATGTGGTTTACATTTTCATTGTGATGAATTTTATGGTGATGATAGACAATTATATATGTTAATTGCAATATTCTGATTTTTGTACTAACATGTCATAATTTGGATGCATAGCATAGTCAGATTTTTTGAATAGAATTGTTTTTTTATGAATTCCAAAATCAAATTAATTGTGTGATGTTAGATGATAGAATTTCTAATGTCAAATGATGATTATTGATTTTATATGCATATTGTCTCGATGTTGTTAATATGGTCGAAAGGCTAGAGAGGTAATTTGTGTGATTTGTAGGACACTTTATCACATACATTGAAAGGGGATAGGGGACCAATCACGGAGGGATGTCGGGTGTTGAGCAATGTGGCCAAATTTTGACAACTTGTGTAATGTTTTGTGGTGTTTTTGTTTCATGCCTAGTTTTGATGTTTCCCATTGGGGGTGACCTCACATGTGTGGCCATGTGGTGAAATGTGTTCCCTTTCTTTTAATTTTTGTATGTGCTTTATGTATTTAATTTTTGGAATTGTTGTCACTTTATTAGCAAGTAATAATGTGTCTTAATTAAGCTAATTCTTCTTATTTTTTTAACTAAAATAGATATGTGAAAAATAGTTAATTATGAGGTTAGGTGGTTCTTGTTGTAAGTAAGATTTATGTTTATTTGTGTGTGTTTTACTCCAACCCAACTTCAAAATTCATATTTTGACTTGGGGGGCCTTTTTGGAGGCTTATGGGACAAGCTAAGCTTGTCCATTGCCTCTTAAATTTACCAAACAACCCAACCTATGGGTTGGGGAGTTTATTTTTGACATATCTATCCCTTTTGGAGTGTAAAAAGTTTTAAAATAATTGCATCTTCTTCTTATCTCAATAAATTTTGTCCTTATAAGGCATGGTGTGCAATTTTGTGTGCCATGTGGGTTTTCATAATTCTTACATGCTCATTTATTTTCTTGGTCATGGTGTGTTGACATGAGTGTGGGAATGGAGGAATGATGAAGTGGCATCCTACATAGAGCCACCTCATCATGTTCACATTCCATTCCTATTCATGGATGGATTTTGTTTGAATGCGGGTTACTTGTTCATTTTTCTTCATGTGCACTTTCTGATTTGGGGGATTTTGTTGGAGTTTCTTAGAATTTTTTTGGCTTGAAGGTGTGAAAGACTTATGAAGTGAATTATTCTTGGAGTTTGATGGAGAGGTAGGTTCTCCACCTTTTTTCTTTTGTTTATTATGTTTTTTGATGGGGAAATATTGTGCTTGTTAATTTTGTTTGAGTTTTGTAAATGTGCTTTGGGTGGTTGGGTATTATGCCTTAAGTTGGGTGTGGGAGATGGACTTATGGGACCATTGTGGAGGGAAAAGGGAGTTTGCGAGGCACGCATATGGTCGGAGTGTGATTTGGAGTTTCATTTATGGGGAGTGAAAAGAAAATCATGGTCATATTATTGCATACTTGCAAGAGAGAGATAAGGATATTGTGTTGTTTACTTTGTGCACTTGGAGGCTTAGGGTGAAAATCCCATTTCACTTGGGAGGAAAAAGGAGGTGGTTTCCCATAGTCCTTTCTCCATTTGGTTTGGGTATCAAACCTATGTATTGTTTGTGAAGTTTTAAAACTTGTTGAGTATGTCATTTTGTTGGGTTGAATATTTTGAAATGTATGTTGTTTGTGGAAGCCATGTTTGTTGAAAATTTGTCAAATATTGCTTAAGATAACTCATGGTTCCTTGGTTGAGGCTCGGGTGTCATTAAGGGGATGGATTCTCCTATTAATGGATTAAAGGTTGGGTGGAGAGCATTGCATATTCCCCTTTCCTTTTTATTGTGATCCTTGTTGTGAAAGAATTGAAGTAAGCTAGTTTAGAGCTACATTTGAGGATAAGACATGCAAATTGGAGACTTCTATTTTTTCCTTGTTGAAATAATTTATGTGGACATTTGTTTATTTCATTATTTTAGCTTTAAGTGGAAGATTGTAATCCTTGTATGTCTAAAATAGATATTTTATATTCATTTGTTTAAATTTATAGGCAGTAAGTGAAACTAACAAAGTTTAATTGTGTGATGGTTGAAAGAAAAATCTCCTTCACTTGTATGCTTTCCCAAGTTGTAAGATATATGTCTTGAGAAGTAAAGTTGTGAGTGAAAGAAAGTCTTCCGTATTCTATTTATCCCAAATTACTGTGACTTAGTATTTGAATAGGAAAAGATATTTGTTAGATACTTTGTTGGAAAGATCTACTTATCTTATTAAAAGAAGAAAACAAAAAGTTACTATTGCTTTTTCTGAGTAAAAGATATATTGAAAGATTTAAACTATAGTTGATTTTTAGTCATGTTGAAGGAAGGAAAGAATTGTGTTAATCTTCTTTGAATAAGTGAAAATATCTTTTATTACTATGTGTATTGAGTTGTGAAGGAAATCTTATCAATATTTCAACTTAGTTTATTAGATTGAATATATAAAACAAATTTATATGCACATCCCGACCTAAAAGAAAATATGATTAAATTTTTTACATGGAAATGTTTTCTTAAATTAAATAAATTGTAGTTTTCTTTATTAAAAAAAAGATCTAAAGAAATTTGATTAGTTTCAATATTATTAATATATTAATATTACTACAATTAAAAATAATAATAAGAAATTGAAATATATATATATTATTAATATTATAACTTCTATTAATAAATATATTATTACAACTTTTTAATAAATAAAATTTTAACAAAATTATAATAAATGGTTGAAGTAGTTTTGATTTTGGGTTTGTTTTATATGTAAAAGGTGGGGGAGGGGAGGGTCGCCGACCCTACCCCCCATCCCATTAATAAATGGGAAGGGGGATGGGGTCGTCGACCCTCCTCCCATGGTCATTAACTATTATAACAAAATGTAGGTGGGGGCCGAGCCCACCACCAAATCTTTTAAACCTACAATATTTAAGCTGGCCACACTTTATTTTTGCAGTCACCTTTGGTAGATCCGTGACCGCTCTTTATTTAAGCCAGCCATACAAAGAGTATATACATTACAAAAAAAACTATATCTATTGGGAAAATGCCATATACCCAAATGGGTATTTACATTGAAACAAATTTACAACAAATAGAAAATTAGATTTACATCCAAACCCTTGGCGAGGGTGGAATAAAATGAAAAATTAATAAAATGAACTTCGGGTTGTGAGTATCCATCCCAAGCTATATCTTTCTCTTCCATGACTTCCTCTCCTTCCCTAAAACCTGCAAAATAGAAATGAGAAAATAAGTCAAATGAAAGAATAAAAGAAACTCTCCATAAAGATGATTAGGGTTATTTGGAATCCTTTAATCCGATGGTTTAGATTGAACCCATCGAATGGATAAAAATGTTCCCTATAAAAGTTCGGTGGGGGCTAGGTGAAATCATTATTTGAACAAATGGGTCAAGTTTGAATGGGGCCACTTAAGTGGTGTAGAAGTTAACTTTAACTTGTATTCCATTATGATTTATTTGGTAACTTTTAAAATAATGAGGCCATGATCTTGTGATAAATTTAAGTAAATTCATTTCCTAAGTAATTTGATAACATTTATTATTGTGGCTGAAATTTAATACTACTATTTACATGGAACAACAAATTAGAATTAGCATTAGAATAAATTATTAAATGAGATTAATACAATGTAGCTAAATTAAATAAGGATTATAGAAATGGAAAATTTTAAACCAAGATTGAAATTAAAAAAATTAGTTTCTAAAAATGATCATTTCTTAACCAAGAGTTTTTGCTAAACTTTACAACCTGCTTTACTTCTAAAAATAATAATAATTTCATTATTTTTAGATTATATTTATAATTGTGGCTTAAATTTAATACTACTATTTACATGGAAGGGAAAATTAGACTTAGCAGTAGAATAAATTATTAAATGAGATAAGGACAATGTAGCTAAATTATATAAGGATTATAGAAATGGAAACTTTTAAACCAAGATGGAAATTAAAAAAATTATTTTTTAAAAATGAACATTTGTTAACTGAGAGTTTTGCTAAACTTTACAACCTGCTTTACTTCTAAAAATAATAATTATTCCGTAATGTTTACAATATAACCTTTTTTATCTTGGGTTTCGTAGGGTAAAATTGTGGGCGTTACAAACTCAACATCGACCTGTCCATAAAAAGGGTACTGTAGAAATCTAGTTTCGTTAGTACATTTCATAGATAATCTTAAAGTGAGGGTTCAAGTTCATGGTTATCTACCAATGAATATTGAATTGTGTAAGTTACGATATAACAATTTATTATTTTAAAAATAGTTTTTTTAAAACAATCAAATGTATGATCATTCTACGGTTTAAAATTTACTGCTTTGCAAATTAAAAAATAAAGAATAAGAATTATGAAAGATAAGGAGAGATGAACCATGCCTTCGGGGGAAATGAATTGGTGAAAGATTTAGAGCTCAATTCTGTATTTCAAAGAGAAATTTCATCAAACGGTTTGTAGGCATTCTGAAAAATTATCCACTTTCATACATGCTACTTAAATGCGAGCATACATTATCGAGTTGAGTTCCACATCATATTCTTGCATTACTTGTGACCTTTGAAGACCTTATCACCCATCCCATTCGTGTAATCCAACAATCATTGTTGTCTACGGGAACACATTCTATTCAAGGCATTTTGACAAACTATTGACATGCCAAGTACAAGCTACCACATTTTGCATACAAAAATACCAGTCCAAGGTAATACAACATCTGACAAGATTCCTCACCATTTTTCTTAGACGTAGGTTCATACATGACTACCAAATGGATTAAAAATCACAAAAAGAAAAAAATTCTTCTATCCATTTTTGTTTGACAACTATCTATGGCCTATACTAAAGTAAGTTCCTAGTATCTCAATCAATGAACTGGTCCCTAATAATTATTACAGGAGGTATTCAGATGAATATGCATATCATATGCACAAAGATGTTACAGGGAGCACAAGCATCACTTCTTATGGGCATTTGATTGTGAGATTTGGTGAGGTGATTTCACAAAACATTGTTTAAATCGAAGGAGGTTGGGAATATGTTGTGTGGTGAAGAAAATTCATCCCTACGAGACCTGCATCATGGCCACAAGCATATAAATAAATCATTTTGTGTATATCTTGCAGCCATTACAGTCAAAGAGGACAATTTTCTCCAATTTTTCCCGTCAGGTGAAATCAGACAAACATAACCATGCACATATAGTAAATGGAGGGGTTGATTCATTCATGGGAGCTTGTGTTTCAAGATTGGCCAAACATGTTGCAAATGGGCTTGGTAATGGAAATGATGTTCGAGAAAAGAAATTGAAGGAAGCTCGGAGTTGAGTGAAGAAAAAATTATGGACATTGAAGTTTGAAGTTTTTTGACATCAGAGGTTTTAGATTTCAGATTTTTGGTAGCCACGCAGGAAAAAATGCGATCCAAAGCTCGAAAGCCTAAAATGCCAAAGTTTGTAAGAATCAGGGGATTTCGGCGTCAACTCCTGTTTTGGGCTCAATGACATCATGGATTAGGGATTTCAAAGTCTGAAATCTGAAGCCTGAATTTCAGAATTTAGAGGTTCGGGGTCTTCACCGAGCAAAACACAAAAATGTGAGCCAAAGCCTGAAAGCCTGAAATGCTGAAGTTTGAAAGGGTTTGGGTTTCGGGGTAAAACTTGACTTTGGGGTCAACGTGGTAGAAATTTGTGGACTTTCGGAGGTCCCAGTTTCAAAGTTTCATTTCGGGGTTGAAGCAGCAAGAATTCCAAAAGGTGCAAGGTCCAAAACTCGAAGTCTAAATTTGGAACTTCAGGGTTTTGGAGTTTTGAAACTTTGGAGCCCGAAAACATAAAAATCACAACTTGAAGTCTAAAAGCCGAAGTCCAAATTTCAGACTTAGGGGTTTCAAAGTATTGGAGTTTTCACGTGCTCAAATGGATGAAAAGTAACATCAACCTCTAAAGTCAAAATGCCCAAAATTCTGAAATTTTGGATTTCAGAGGTTGCGATGCATGTTAGAGTTTGAAGAAGTAGAACCAACCACTTGTAATTAATGCAGTATGGCACCTTAATATTTATATGGGCATAGCTTTTGACTGAGAGCTTGGATTTGCGCAAGAAAGGAATTTTCAGTTATCTTCATTTAAGTGAGACTAAGTTATTTAAAATGAAAAAATACACTAAGCCATTTTAAATGGTGTTCGAGGTTTCTCACCTACCACAATGATTAATTATGGGCTTCCTTTCTTTCCCAACAAGGATAATTACAATGAAGAGATGAGTTTTTTAATGGCACCCATCATTTTTGCAGGTGAATTCAATGTATTTTTTTGTTATTGAAGCAAGATTTTGATTTCTATCTCTTCCCCTTTCTCTCATTCTTCCTATATATTTTAAAGAGGGCATTGTTCTAATGTTGGATATTATTTCTTTGCACCCTCCCTTCTTCTCTTCTCTGTAAGTGAATTTGTGGATTTCAAACCTCTCATTAAGGTTGTAATGTAAGTGTGTGCCTCTTGGTCATTGTAATGTACTGTATCAAAATTTGTGGAGAAATAATAGAATTATGTGGATGCATTTCAACCCTATCTTTTGTTCACTAATTTCTCTTGATATCTCATTGCAATCTTGGTTGTCTATGCATGGTTATTGTATTACATCTTTAATGATTTTTGTTTAAAGGTTAGTGAATTTTCATCAGCGGATTGATATGTGGTTTGTTTTCACCCTTATAAATCTGATTGTGGTTTCCATCTTCATGCAAATCAAGTGTTCAACATTCCTTTTGGTACATCAGATTTGTTGGTTTAGGTTTAATTTCTTGTAATCTTCGTAACCATGTATTCTTGGAAAATTAGAGTAGGTTTTAGAGTAGATCCTCTAGATTTTTGACGTGTGCATTAGAATAGAGGAATAGGAACCCTCCTTCCTCCAGAGGGTTATCTCGATTGCAATGTCCCACACTTCACGATAACTCCATGTTTGATGATCACATTGAGTGCCTGAACAATTCACTTGCAAAAAATTAGGGGAGCTCTGATTTTTCCTTAACAATCACATTTCAAGCATCTAGTTGAATAGTTCACATGCTAAGCGTATGCTTCCACATTTGCATACATACCTACTAGAGTACTTGTGACTACAACATCTGAAAAAATCATTACCCTTATTCATTATGCTTTCGTTTCCTACAAACATTGCAGTTCATGCCACATTTCTTTTAGACATTTAATCAAAAGAGTTCATATGCCAAGTGAATGCTTCCATATTTTCCATACATATCTCCCAAAGCGGTTGTAACTACAACATCTAACAAAATTCCTCTATATTTTATGCTTTGGTAGATATTTGGACCCTATTACAGAACTCATATTTTGGCACAGGTCGGGAAGACAAGTTAGAAGGATAATGGAAGAATAAATTCCCTTTTGAGTGATCAAAACCATGTGCATTCACAGATCTAGATAAAACTAGCAAAAAATGGAAAGATATTACCGGGAAAAGATGATTTAACGCACAATAGAACAATTTAGGAAAGATAAAGGCTACTAGTGGGATCTTAATTCTACACATTTTCCTACAAACATTGCAGTTCATGCCACATTTCTTTCATACATTTAGTCAAAACAATTCATATGCCAAGTGCATGCTTCTATATTTTTCATACATATCTCTCAAAGCAGTTGCTACTACAACATCTAACAAAATTCCTGTATCTTTTATGCATTGGTAGATATTTGTACCCTATTGCAAAACTCATATTTTGTCACAGGTCAGGAAGATAAGCTTGAAGGATAATGACAAAAGAAATTCCCTTTTGGGCGATCAAAACCATGTGCATGGACAGATCTAGATAAAACTAGCAGAAAATGAGAAGATATTACTAAGCGGAGATTGTTTAACCCACAATAGAACAATTTAGGACAGATAAAGGCTAGTGGTGGGAGATTCATTCTACACAATTCCCTGCATCATGTTGGAATCACTAATACTATCCAATGCTGCTAAATTTGCAACGTGAAATTGGGTTTTTTGTAACATGGTCAAAGCCTATGGATCAGTCAAATTGCATGAACTATTACGCAGGGAAAAATGATAGGTCTGAATGGTCCTTTTGGTGGCCGATGCCCTGCACACTCCTGCCACACACCAGATCACTCCTACCATGTACTAGACCACTCCTACCACGCATCCTCTACCAAACTTCTTTAAGTGATACCTACTTCTCACTAACTCCCTTCGACCAGCATTCCCCATTCTTTTTATTTTATTTTACATTTTATGTTGGGCACTACAAGCATCATAGGAAATATAAACATAAAACCATACTATTTAGATAAAAGTGAAGCAACACATGAAAAACCAAGATCACATCATCAACATTTTTGAAACTTGAAGTTATGTATATATCAACTATGCAGTTTGATACATGTTTAAGGTTTCAATCTTGAGGTACACAAATATACAATGAATTCTTAATCACCTTCTTGGTTTTACAAAAAATCTATATCAATTGATGATACCAAGTTATATTTTTGTTCAAATGAGATAAGTGATCTTGCCAATTCTATTTGTACCTTTAGATTCCTATTGAATGTTTGTGCTTCAAAACCTTAGTTTCCAATTGGATAAGTCAATTAAATATGACCTATTTATTCATTTAAACTTATAACAACATGATCGTGTGATTAGTAATATCCGTTATTATTTAATTTTGGGTGTAATCACTTTTGGACAAACACGAAAATGCATGCATATACTATGTGGAATGTTAAAGGGATGTAAACATATATACATAATCAATGCACTATTTTTCTAGATAATGGTGAAATGGGTTTTTTCTCTTAGACCCTACCCAGGAACAAAAAGACATGAAAGCCAAGATAAAACCATTATCCCATAGAGAAATAAATGAAAAATAAATGCCCCGCATCACAAATAAAAAGTGAAAAAAATATTCATAAAGACAACATCAAAAGAATAGAATAAAAAAACCCATAGAAGGGAAAGAAACCACACTACCAACACGCATGAACGTGAAGAACCAAGAAAGGCCACGAGAGAGATGTGAATGGAGAAATTTATATTTCCTTGTCACGACATGGGTCCAAGAATCTTCCTCCTCCATTAAGTTATTATCAATAACAGTGGTTCCATAAGCTCCATTAGTATTTAAAACAATCTCCTTATAGCTAAATCTCTCTTATAATTCGATAATTTTAAGATCCTTTAGGATTGCAAGGAGTGTGTTTTTTAATATTTTGATCCAAAATCCTTTTCAATGTTCAAACAAAATTTCAAGAACTCCCAATTGGGTTCCACTTGATTCTCCGTCCTTTGTCCTAATCGGGACTGCGTTTGATGGATCATTCATTGCATTATTCTTCATTAAATAGATGGGTGCCACAACCTTATTCGAGGTTAAAATTTAAGCCAACTATGTGAGGTAAGGGGAGCTAAGTCCCAAGTGTATATGTTTGGCCTTCAGCACTAGATAACCTCCAATGGACATCTTCTCCATGTACTGTGTGGTTCCATTTCCAACACCAGGGATTAGCCTTTTCCGGAAATGTCATCTTCTACTATCATAGGTATGGAATCTTCATCCTCGTATGGCATAGCACCATCTAGAAATGGGACATTCCCAACCATAAAAGTCACTACACAAACTTTAACAAGGAGAAAAAACCAAAGTAATAGTATATGCCACTCTCTGCACAACCGTGTCCCAAACCGACACATCCACACCCTTCAACACAGTACTAAGTAGCATATGTTGCATAACACTCGCATCCCTCTCCTCCATTTCATAAACCCCCATCCTAATAACATAACTATCCTCTCGAACAGGGGACTCGTGGGCAGGGGAGCTATTAACAAATTTCTTCTTCCACTCCTGGATGTATAAAAAAAAACTATCTACACCAACTCAACAATTCTGTTCTTGCCACAAAAGACAGGAGAGCATTTTTACATCACGGCTTGGTCAGAAAATCCATGATTTGATATGAGACAGATCGTGGAAGGTAAATACTTACCCGCAAGCACATTGACACACATCATGAAAGTTTTCATATGGGTCTGAACAAGAGTACTGGGATCAACAATAAACAGATCACCTGACACTTTGGAAATCCACTAAAGAACCAGAGTAGGAACCCTGACCCAGATAAGAAAGGCACAAGGTTAAATTTTCGCCAAATCAAGCCCAGGGCGCCATCTAGAAAGTTGTCAAACAGTTTTTTCCAAAAATCGAAGGCCCTCCACTATTCACCTTGAATAAATCCTCTTCAACCATAAATCGAAACAGGAAAGAATCAAAATAAATGGCCACAATTTCTACACCTCCCAGCGATAACCATTTTCTGCTCACCCAGGCTCTAACTAAGTCTATGTTAGGCCTAACTTCAAAAAAGCAACCAATGAGAGAAAAAAAACCTCCATAAAGAAACAAATAGGCATTTTTCAAATTTCTGAGAGGTGGGATGATGAGTTCAACCACGACCCAACCTTAGTGCTACGCGGAAGGAAAAGACTAGTTCCAAAAAAAAAATGACAAAGAAGTTGAACTCTCCTGAGCCAAATGAGTATCAGGTGGTTACTCCGAGTTAGTTGTGTCAGATTTTACTCTTATATCTCCAGTATGGGAAGTTGATGGCCCTTCTTTGGTTGTGCCAGATACATGGGTGGAGAGAGAAAAAAAATAAAAAATCCATGCACTCTTACTACGAATATGTTACACTTAAATAAAAGTAAGGGTCTAAAGAATATTATAATGAATCTCTCTTTGATATTGAATCACCTCTAAGACTAAATCTATGATTTTATAAAAAAAAACAGCGGTTGTTATTACGTTTGAGAGTAGTTAGTAGAAATCAATCAAGTCATTACGTAGAATAAGCATTATATTACAATTATATATTGGAAGTGTACCTTAATCATAAACAATAATATGTAATTTATTAAGCACACTAACACTTAGAGTCGAATTAAAGGTTAAGAACACCTAAGGCAATAATTGAAGAGGGTGTCCTTCTTACAATTTTAGTTAATAGTTTTTTTCCATTAAATAAATAACTAAAATGTATGTACATTATCATATTTGATAATTTTCATAAGAATCATAATAAATCACTAATTTAGAGAAATGAGAATACAAAAAAAATAAAAATATCTTATAAAATTATCAAATAAGGACAAGTAATAATCCATGGTTGGAGAGAATTAATTATAGAGGTGCTTAGAATGTAATAAATACATTTTTTTATACAAGATTGGTTACTCATCTTATTTACCAATATCAAGAGGGGATGGGATTCAAAACTTAACAAATCACCATTTTCTTGGAAAGAAATTAAAATTCTTAGTTAGCTCCCATAGTTTTGTGAAAATTCATATCAAAGCCGACTAATTCCTCCATATTAAAAAAAATTATTTCCCTCATGACAGTAGCAATAAAGAATTAAATATTTTTTTCATTCAATTTTTTTCCTCTACTAACTACACTAGTGACATTATAAAAATAGATGAACCTTTTCTGAGAAAAAACTACACACTTGAATTATCTAGAGGTATATTAGAGAGTGAGTAATAATATCAACAATATTGTACGAGATTAAAATATGCATATTTCATTTAGATAACAAAAATATTATAGTATTTTTTTATATGTATGCGTAAATTGTGTGTTAATTTATAATAATATCAATAAAAGGGTTAATTAATATTGAATTCAGGTAAAAAAAATTAATTTTAAGTTCTAATAAAAACTAATAATAATGAAAATCTCTACATTTAGGCGCCTCTTGACTGCTAGTGCCCTATGCACTTGGTTAATCTACCTAGGGCTTAATCCCAACTTACTGCCAGTCGTGGCTAAGACAACATTGGTAAAGTACATTAACATTGTACGAGGTGAATATTCCATATTCGAAGAGAGTCTTTCATTTTAACATTTATAAGGGAAAATTTTGAAATAATAATAATATGCACAGGGATGACACTAAAAACAAGTTAAATAACTCAAAAATTTGTATGGCATGCAAAATGAATTGGTATATAAAAATATATGCATTTTTGTAGTGCCCACTCCTCTTCGACACTATTTCATTTTGATGTTGTTAATGTTGGACTAATACTTAGACATTTAATTATTATATTTTGATCACTAGATGATAGAATATGCACATATTTAGACTATTGACATTATGTGGTTTGCATTTTATTATGATGCACTAGATGGTGATGATAGATAGTTATATATGTTGAGTTGCGATATTCTTATTTTTGTACTAACATGTCCTAATTTGGATGCATAACCTATATTGGAATTTTTTAGTATAATTATGATTTTATGGATGCCAAAATCGAATCAATTGTATGATAGTAGATGATAAAATTGCTAATGTCGAATGATGATTATTGATTTTATACATATATTGTCTCGATGTTGTTAATACAGCCGAAAGGCTAAAGAGGTATTTTATTTGTGTTGCAGGACATTTTATCACATACATCAAAAAGGGGAAAGGGGACAAACCACGGAAGGATGTCGTGTGTTGAGCAA
This sequence comes from Taxus chinensis, assembly GCA_019776745.2. Taxonomy (NCBI): domain Eukaryota; kingdom Viridiplantae; phylum Streptophyta; class Pinopsida; order Cupressales; family Taxaceae; genus Taxus; species Taxus chinensis. The sequence goes on along the minus strand of CM034156.1, from coordinate 577,059,380 downwards.
CACGACAAAAATTTGATATCTTATGTAATGTTCTAGCATGGTGTTTTTGCATGCCTAGTTAGTAGGTTTCCCTTGGGGGAGTGATCTCACATGTGTGGCCATGGGGTGACATGTTTTCCCTTTTCTTGTAATTTTTGTATGTGCTTTATGTTTGTTTTATGCATTTAAATTTTGGTAATGGTTTTCACATTATTAACATTTATAATTGAGTCTTAATTAAGCTAATCCTTCTTATTTGGTTAACCACAATAAAGTTGTGACAAATAGATAATTATGGGGTTAGGTGGTCCTTGTTGCAAGTAAAATTTATGTTGGTTTGTGTGTGTTATACTCCACCCCAACTTCAAAATTCGGATTTTGACTTGGGAGGCCTTTTTGGAGGCATCTGGGACAAGCTAAGCTTATCACATGCCTCTTAAATGTACCCAACAACCCTACCTATGGATTGGTAAGTTTATTTTTGACTCATTTATGCTTTTTGGAGTTTAAAAGTGTAAAAATAATTGCACAATCTTCTTGTCACAATAAATTTTTTCCTTAGAAGGAATGGTGTGCAAGTTTGTTTGCCACATGGGTTGTCATAGTTCTTACAGACTCATTTATTATCTTGGGCATGGTGTGTTAACTTGAGTGTGGGAATGGAGTAATGATGAAGTGACATACTACATGGAGCCACCTCATCATCCTCACATTTCATTTCTATTTATTGAATGGATTTTGTTTGTGAATGGGGGTTACTTGTTTCATTTTCTTCCTTTGTCATTTTTGAAATTGGGAGCTTGTTGGAGTGCTTTTGGGGAATTTTATTTTCTTGGATGTGTGAAAGGACTTGTGAACTGAATTTTTCTTGGATCTTGATGGAGAGGTAGGATTTCCACCATTTTTGTTTCATTTTTATTTTGTTTGTTTTATGTGGGAATATTGTTCTTGTTAAGTTCGTTTGAAGTTTTTTTTGCATGTGCTTGTGTGTGGTTGGGGTAGTATGCCTTAAGTTGGGTGTGGGAGAAGGAATTATGGGAGCATTGAGGAAGGGAAAAGGGATTTTTTGTGAGGCATGAATTTTGTGGGAGTGTGATTGGGAGTTTCACCTATGGGGAGTGAAAATGAAATCATGGTCATTTTGTTGCATACTTGCAAGGGAGAGATAAGGATTATTGTGTTGTTTTTTTGTGCACTTGGAGGCTTAGGGTTAAACACCCCACTTCACTTGGGAGGCATAAGGAGGTGGTTTATCATAGTCCTTGCTCCATTTTGTTTGTGTTTTAAACCTTTGTGTTTTTTGAGAAAGTTGATACAACTTTTTTTAGTATGTCATTTTAGTTGTGTCGAATATTTTAAATGTATGGTTGTTTGTGGAAGCCACATTTGTTAAAAAAGTTGTCAAAGGTTGCTCTAGATCCCTCAAGGTTCCTTGGCTGGGGCTCGGGGAGACATTAAGGGAATGGCTTCTCCTCTTAATGTATTAAAGGTTGGGAAGAGAGCGGTTGCATACTCCCCCTTCCTTTGTATTGTGATCCTTGTTGTGAAAAAATTTGAGAGTGAGCTAGCATTGGACCCACATTTGGGAACAAGACATGCAAATTGGAGACTTATATTTTAGTATTTGTTGCATAGCCCTTATGTTGTAAATTATGTCCATTTTATTATTTCCCACTTTGAGTGGAATGATTGTAAAAATTGTAAGCTTGGAAGAAAGTGTTGACGCGTAATCACAACACCCCTGAATCTTTGCAAACTCGATGGGTTGAAACTCTCAGATGTGATTGTATAACATCAATTTATATTTCCCAAATCTGTGGGTACTTTGCAAGGAAACTGGAAAGCTCTGCATCGATTGAAGGACATAGTTATTATTAAAATAAATAGAAATAGTAATGCACACACACAATTTGTAGAGGGGTTTACTCAAAAACCTAATTCTAAAATGTGCCATAGGAGACAGGGTTAAAGAAGATGCAAGAAAATAGACCTAAACTAATAGAGGTGATGCACCAAATGGAATTTTGAACACCTAATTTATCCATTATGAACACAAACCATTAAAATGTAATACAACTACCATCCGCATATGAACCAATAATGTACAGAGAGATCAAAATAAAGAATAAGTGAACATCAAGAGATTTGTTCAAATCATCCAAAACTAGATTTTAGTTGCTCTAAGCCAAATCTTTATACAATACCTCAACTTCACCTAAAGGTGAAGATGCAAAAAATTGCATTTACATAAGTTATGTATAGGAGGTTATGAAATCCACAAGTATTTTCACTGACAGACAGAGAAGAAGGGAGGGTTGCAAAGCCAAATTATATAGGAATACCTTTAGAAAAATTCCCCTCCTTACAATAATATAGGAAGAATGTAGAAAAGGTGATAGAAGAAATTCAAAATCCTAATCTAACCATGCAAAAATGATTATCATTAGAATTCACCTGTATATTAATGATCGGTTACTACTGCATAATACCCATGCCTCCAATTGAAATGTTAATTATCCTATGGTAGGATATATTATATAGGAATCTTAATACCTCATTATGAGTGGTAGGTTAGAGACCATTTATATTATCCCGCAAAAATGATCTGAGAGCAAATTACCAAAAATTCCTCTTCAATTGTGGGACCAAAATTGTCTGAGCTCCATAGTCAAAACGTTATGGCCATCTGAAGGCTGAAGTGTCATTCTGCAACATGCTCACCTTCCTAAAACTTCAGAGTCCAAAGAAAAAAGGAACCTCTAAAATCCCAAGGATTCAGACTTGTTGGACATTGATACGTTTCAAAATTTGAATCATTGTTCATTTACGAAATCTGAGCTCGAGAGTTCTGAAAAATCCAGAACTCTGAAAGCTCTAGAAGTTTGGACTTTCTGAAGGTTTGGGATCCTTTTGGACATTCAAGCAATGATTTTCATGTCTTGGGGATCGAGACTTCTGAAAAATCCAAAATGGTGAAACCTTGAAAACTAATGAAGTACAAAATTTCAGACTTCGAAATTCAGGATTTCCCGGAACATCTAATTTCTTGCTACCTTTATGGGACGCTTCCTGAGGTCTCCGAAAACCTAAAAGTCTAAAATTTAGGACTTTCGAACTTCTGGATTTCAGACATTTTAGGGCCTGATTTTCCAACTTTGCACCTGAGAGTTCCGAAGACCATGAAATTTGAAAGTTGAAATCATTTTAGGACTTTCACAGATTTTAGGTTTTAGAACATTTTTCCCCAAGGGTCTACTCATTGGCTACCCAGAATCTGCTCCTCAATCTCCTTGTTCCGAAGTGCCAATACATATGCAGTTGATACCTTAAATTTTTGAGCCTTTCTCCATTTTTCTTCCTACTTGAAGGCTTCTGAGGAATGGATTCAACATTGTTTGGCCACTCATTTTCTGACCTTACTTCGTCCATCATCGAGCACACCTACAAATTGACTATTTTTTGGGATCGAATGTGAGCTTCTTTTTGGCTATTGACTAAACTGGTTGCTGGTCCATTATCTCATGTGTAAGTTTGTTTGTTGCGATTGGGATTTTTGATTCACATAGGGGAAAAATTAGATCCCTATCTAATTTGTATTGGTACTTGTTTTATCTGGCTATAGTTTGTAAAACTCTTGTGCAGAGTGTATAGTCCCTTTCAGAAAATTACATTATTGAATGTGTTAGTTTTGTGAAAAGAATATTAAACCAAGTTTATTCATTGTTATGGTAGAGTGGAATTTGAACTAAGTTGAATAAAATTATAAAAAGAATAAAAAAAGTATTTGCATTGTATGGCGGTTAGAAACCTAAGTGGCCACAACTATGGTGTTTAGTGTTGGTAATTCTAAAAAAGGTGGGGGAGGAGGAGGGTTGCCAACCCAAACACCCACTCATTTTACTATGGGATGGACGGTTGGGTCGGTGACCATCCCCCACCAAAACTCTATAAAATTAAAACTTTAACACCACTATTGCAAATACGGTCAGTTGTATCTATGTAGTCTGTATTACTCCTTTTTAATCTGTGATTCTATTGTTAGTTATATATATAGTTGGTTCCTATTTTTTTTAAAAATAAAATAAGGGATATTATTTAAATGCAGAAAACTTAAAAATTATATGATATATCTATTTAAATATAGGGTATGTATATATAAGTGATATATATTGTTTATCCTTTTCTAAAAAAAATAAAATAAAGGATATTTTTAAAAGCAATATATATATATATATCTGTATATATATATATATATATATATATATATATATATATATATCTGTATATAATATATATATATATCTGTATATATATATATAAAACATTTATATCTGTATATATATATATATATCTGTATATATCTGTATATATATATATATATATATGATTTAAAACACCCTTATAAATTTGTGTAAAAAACATCATTTAGATATGCCTATATCTGCTATATATATATATATATTTTATATTATATATCTAATATAATAGGTATATATATATATTTACACCCTTATAAATTTGTGTCCAATACATTTAATTCATTGGCTAAAATACCCTTTTAATTAGATATAAAATAGGGCAAAATGGCCAATTGCCAAATAGGGAAAAAAAAAAAAGATAGCTTAACAACAAATAATGAAATTTGAGCCAAACCCTAGGAGAGTGTAAACTAGATTTACAATCTAAAATGTTGGAAAATCCTTATATAATTTGCAATAGTGAAATATATCTATATATATATATATATATATATATATATTGGAACAAGTCTACAACAAATAATGAAATTTACAGCCAAACCCTAGGGAGCATCCATCCAAGCTTCACGGGGTGGATTTATCCATCCCAAGATCCTTGTTCCTATTCCATGGCTTCCTCTCCTTCCCCTAAAACCTGCAAAACAAAAAATGAAGAAAATAAGTCAAATGAATGAATAAAAGTCTCCATAGAGATGATTATGGTTGTTTGAAATTCCTTAAATCCAATGGCTTAGATTGATCTCATGCAACGGTTAGGACTCTCCCCTACAAAATTTAGGTAAGGGGTAGCTGAAAATAATTTAAATGAAATCCATGAGTCAAGTTTGAATGAGGCCAATGAAGTGGTGTAGGAGTTAAATTGTTTTATAACCTTTTTTATTAATTGTTGTCTTGTAATAAAAACCATAACTATTGTAATAACTTTAAGCCAAATTACTCCTTAGTAATTAGGTAATGTTTATGATAGGAATTTAATTTAATTGTATTTAATCAATCGAAGGGAAAATTAAAATTAGCCCTAAAATAAATTATTAAATGACTTTAGGACAATGTGGCTAAATTAAATAAGGATTATAGAAATGAAAACTTTTAAACCAAACTAGAAATAGTATAGTATAATTTCATTATTGATTAAAATTATTATTTGTTAACTGAGATTTTTTCTAAACATTGCAACTGACTTTGTTTTAAAAAATATATTCCGTAATTTTTCTAATTTAACTTTTTTTTGTCTTGGGTTTTGTGGGTAAATTTGTGGTCGTTACACTTGGTATCAAATCTATGGGTTTAACGCTTGGACCCTGGACACACTTGAAAACATGAAATATAAAGGAATAAACCTAGCAAAACTCTAAACCTATAACACATAACATTAGATGATATTTGTTAAATGTAGAAAACTTAGAAAACTGAAACAAAAACTTAGACAATGATAAACTAACTCCTGTCTTGGTCTGTGTAGGAGCCACGAACTAGATGAGGGGTTCCTACACGTGGACTTATACGTACCACCCCTAGATCAGGTTGCAGTAGCTATTTTTCTTGAGATATTACTGACATTGTAGGATTTTAATTCCACTATATGTAGAGGATCTTTAGGAGGATGATATAGAAGATAGGATAGAGAGCCATCAGTAGAGGATTGTGCACCTTTACATCAAAGTGTGGTGGATAGGGTAGAGAACTCCCATGTGGAGTTGTTTGTGCCTGGGTAATCTCCTACAAAGCACAGAGATAGAGCTATGGGGAAAAGAGACAGGTCTAAGAGCCCTAAGCTGAAAGATGATCGTGCAGAGAGACCTAGGGGTCAATAGTTGATGGTAGCAGATAACATTAGAGAGATAATAAAGTTACACCTACCTCATTTTATTGGAGACACAGGGGGATTTTAGGAAGAGGCATGATTGGTTAGCTTAAGTCGATGCTTCAAGTTGTGTCCTTCTTTTAGCAATACCAAAGCTCATGATTCCATCCACCTTCTAGGAGACGGAGCCATAGTTTGGTGGAGGAATGAAGAGTAGAAGCTCCATGTGGATTCAGAGACAATTACTTGGGAGCTCTTCATGGAAAATTTTAGGAGTAGATACATATCCAGGAGATTCATCTAGTAGCAGATTGATAAGTTTCATGATCTGCGACAGGATTCTATGACAATGGCAGAGTATGAGGGTTAGTTTTTAGATCTACTCCAATATGTGGTCTACATATAGGAGGAGCAGGTTAGAGTTCACATGTTCTTCTGGCTCCTAAACTTAGACTTGGGTGGGGTAGTAACAATTCATTTACCTAAGACATTATCAGAGGCTATGGAGAAGGCCTATATTGTAGAGGAAACTAGGGGGATGACGAAGCAGGCTCATGACAAAGTGAGCATCCGCATACAACAGTTACAGGATAATAATTCGAGGGGATCAGCTCCTCCTCCTTATGGCAAACACACTTCATCATAGTCTTCCTTCCAGACTCCTCCGCCTCCTCAGCAGTAGCAACAATAGACTCGACCACCATTTCAACCTCCATAGCACCATGATGCTTAGAGAGGGCATGGTATGGGACCTCCAGATAGCGGGACCAATAGGACACATGCTCCTTCTTGAGGAAAGTGAATAGGAGTATGTAATTTGAATCACCCATAAAGATCTATGGAAGGATCATCATGTTCTTCAGCATGTACTATTACACCACCTAGAGGACTATCTGCTCAATGGAGAGGACCTGGTACTTTTTATGCATGCGGTGTGCATGGATTTCATTTAAGAGAGTGCCCTTAGAATCTTGATAATCAGGGTTAACCACCTATTTTTGAGCCTATAGTTGGTGATATGGATAGGATCCATAGGATATATGTAGCAGTCAAGAACCACCAAGCAGAGCACCAGGGCATGGTGATAGAGACCATAGGTAGCATTGATGGTATTTCTACCCCTACTACATCTGACTTAGGCTCACCATATTCTTTCATTTCTCCATCTTTAGTAGAGCGTTGCAGGTTGGTGATAGGTAGGCAGGGCCTTAGTTGGGATGTCAAGATGGCTTATGGAGCCAAGATCTCAATAGACTACTTAGTGGACCTAGGACCTTTACCACTACTTTGGATCTTTGTATCCTTCCCTTGGGATTGTATGGGGTTATCTTGGGCATGGATTGGTTGTCTATGCACAATCGAGAGTTGATTGTCACAAAAAGGTTATATCTTGTACAGATGATTTGGGAGTGGATTCAGTGATTGTTGGATTCAAGTGACCCATCTCTATTTACACTATTTATGCTATTTAGCTAGATCAGTGTGCGTGACAAGGTTTTCAGTTGTATGCTATTACAATTAGTGATAGGTAAGAGGATGGGGTTAGTAGACCTTCAATTTTTTATCACCCCATTTTGTAGGAATTTTCTGATGTTTTTCCTAGTGATCTGTGAGGGATGCATCCCATGTGTGATATAAATTTTCACATTGATTTGGTTCTAGGAGCGAAACCTATCGCACGTGGTCCTTATAAGATGACAATACATGAGCTGTGTGAGCTAGAGTTGTAGCTAGAAGGAATTCTCGAGAAAGGCATAATCTATCCTAGTGTATCCCCTTGGGGTGCACTGGTGATTTTAGTGAAGTAGAAGGACGGACCCTTATGGTTGTCTGTGGACTATAATTAGCTGAATAAAGTAACAATCAAGATTCATTACCCCTTTCCTTGCATCAATGATTTGTTTTATCAAATGAAGAGGGCCACTATGTTTTCTAAGATTGATCTTATACCATTACTTGAAGATCGCAGAGGAAGATATTCACAAGACAATGTTTCATATGAGATATGACAACTATGAGTTCACGATCGTGTCATTCATTCTAACCAATTCCCCTGCAATGTTCATGAGTTTGATGAACAGTGTAACGCCCGTAAAAAATGACGTTCTACAAACACATTAACTCTCAACACTTAACCCAAAATTTGCAACTATTTTTTTTTTGTGTTACAAGGACAAGGTAGAAGGATAAAATAGGTTACAAGGATGCTAATCCCCTAGGGTACAACAACTAACTAACACTACTAACTCAACTTTTCGATTGAAGAACCTGATCTAGAATGAAGGTTAACATATTCTCAAATTAATCTCTAGGGTCCATTAATCAATTATTAATTAGGAAGGTACCCTAAATTAATTTACTTAATTAAATGTTTTCATCACTAAGTTAATGTTCAATCCCAAAATTGACTAACCTCATGATTAAATAATTTAGTTTCATTATCCTAATAGTATAAAGTCCTTTTATTAATTTACTAAAACATACTAAGGGCTAATAAGGACTTTACATTCCAAAGGAAATGAAATGGCCCCATTCCCCATTTGCACATACTACTAAAGTCTTAAAACCACATTTATAAAAGAAACATTCTCACTTAACAAAAGTAGGGTGAAACCTCCACTCTTAGATCAAGTCATTATTGGCCACTAGATTCTAGGGTTCCCATCTAGCCCTAAATTTCCTTATGAGTTTTTATTAAAACCCTTTGTTCATTTTCCTCATTTGGTCAATTTTTTTTGTTGAAAAAAAATTACAGGTTGGAGAAGAGGAAGACATGGGAGCAAGGAGGAAGAACTATGGAGGATTCTACAAGGAGATCTATTTTAGATTACTTTAGTTGTAGTTTTATTGTTGTTATAACTTCAATTAAAGGATTGGGAGGGGTTATTCCTTTACTAATATGGTTTTGTTTCAAGTTTTTATATTTGGGTTTTTTAGTTTGGGGGCAAACCCTACCCCCATGAATAAATGAGAAGAAATGTTTTAGAAACACCATTTGTGTAATTTATTGCTCAAATCCTTGCGATCACACTGTAGACACTAAAATTAGGTCACACTCCCCCTTCGTTCTTTGACATATAAGCCCCCCCTTTTATTACATCTACCTAGCCATGGTCCCCTTCACCTCAATAGCATTAATTTCATTAATTTAATTAAATTAACTCATTATCCTCACTATACTTATTATTTAAATAATACCTAAACCTATAATTCACTTAGACACCTCACCAAGCTAACTCAACTTAAGACCTATTCTTAACAAGTTACCATAACTAACTAAGAATTACCCAAACCATAAAAATCAATGCCTACACTCCCTCTAACCACATTCTCGCATGATCACAGAAGCTCCCAGTCCAATCCATGGGATAATGACACAAGATCCGAGGAAATTAGGAGGATCTTCCTAAGTTTGGTAAAGATAGGAAATCCCACCTTGACCGACGTCGGTTTCCCCTAACCATCGCTATTTAAGTCGGACTATTGTGGGTTACCCCTTTTAACCAAAAACAACCTTATTTCTCAAGGTTGGAACTTAAACCTGGAAGTTGGGAGCAAGAAATTTGACAAGCAAGAACGAGACCTCAAAAATATAACGCATATTCAGAGAGCCAATTCCAGCAAGAACTCACATCCAAGGAAGGAGATTGAGCATCTTCTCCTACACAACCATCCCAGCCACCTTCTGAGCTATCCAAGCAAAAGAGGAGTGTGCATGCAGCCCATGTAAAAGATTTTCTTCAATTGGTGATCACTTGCAGCCTTCAACCCCACCATCGGCACCTCCATCCATCACACACAGACTTTCAGAAATGAAATCCAAGTAAGTACACCATCATACTTTCTTGGTTATTTCATTTCATCATTGTTTTATCACCCATTGTTTAACTTTCTCCTTATTGACCATCTATAACACTTTTCACCTCTATAGACCTAGTAAAAATCTTGCCAAAACCTAGTCCAGTCACCCATTGCCTCGTCCCAACCAACCAAAATCCTTTGTGCAATCATAAAGAAGACCAAAAAACCCGTTTTGTGATGTTCCCAGATCTCAGAGTAACCAGCGCTGGTTATACCTAACCGAAGTCAGTCACCCTTGACCGATGGTATTCTCTGTGTTTTCCCACACAGCCTTAAACAAAGACCTATCCACCTAATTTTACCTCACCCTCACTCACTTGTGACTTAATCGAGACCTTTATTAGACCTACAAAACCTAGAACCAACCATTTGACTTGTGGATTCTATTCTAGCTTAGCCTGTTAGATTAGATCTTTTTCTTATTGTGTTTTAAGTGAGATACCTAAATCATTTTAAAATAAAAATAGGATTTACTTTGTTTACAACATTAATTTGTTTTAAAAAATGGACTGACAACCATCTAGGAAGTATCATACTTCCTGGATCTAGCTTACGCTAGGTAGCTCACTGCCCATATTGTTTAATTCTTTCTGGTGGTCTTTTTTTCATTACAGGTAGTTCTTCCTAGCCAAAAGGAAGCTCTCACGGTCAGCTGTGGATTCATAAGTCATACGCGTGCAACAACTGATCAATCAAAATTTGAACTTGTATTCCTCCTACGCCCGTTACCGTATCTGTTTCATCAACCATTCAAAGAAACAATCTAAGAAAAAGGTGAAACATTTTAGCACACCCAGTGGGACCCATCTAGGGTTCCTTGCATTTCATTCATTTTTAGGAAAACATTGTGTGTTTATTTCCCTTCTAAAAGCATACACACTAATTCTCTTCCCTGGTAATCCACTCCTTCTTTCTATTTTCTCTAAAAGAAACTTTTCTTTTGGATTATTTAAAAAGAATCATTTCTTCATGTTTTCTACATTTTAGTGAAAAAACATTCCTCTTCCCATTCATCTTATTGTGTCATCCAATTTCACATTTTTGATTTGGGTTTTAAAATCATTGCATTTCATTCTAATTTTTTGCATTAGCTCACATTAATTGAGGGCAACCTATATGCTGGAGGTCATTTCCGGCTGATGGCTAACAAACAAATCGTAAAAAAGCACTTTTATCCTTTTCTCTTTCTCTGAGTCTGTTATCTAAAATTCATCCCTCAAGGTAATTTTGATAACATGCATCAAATTTTTCAGTCCCAAGTAATTAGATTGATTCAAGGCCCGAAATCATGTTTTTGGGGGCCCCCTCGGCTTCTCTCTAACTCTCTCATCCAAGAAGAAATCCCAACGAGTTAGAAAAATGGAAAAAATGCAAAAAATAAGGTTACAGGACTGTTTTAAAGAATTTCAGGTCTGAAGGGTGTGGGTCATACCAAGGTTCATCGTACCAAGTTTGGGGCCGAAACACAAAGAAAATCAGCTAAGTCAGACATTTTTGTCTCAGGCGGTCTGCGGAATAGTTGGGACAAAAGTACGCGGGGGATGCGAAAAGCCGAAACAGCCGAAAGCAAGAAAAAATCGTCAAGTTTTTTGTTTCGCGCGGTTTGGGACAGCCGAGAAAAAAGTACACATGGGACGCGAATCGGCCGATTTTCCGCAAGACAGTCCATTTCGGGCAGCTCGGAAAATTTTTTCTGGGACAGCCGGGACAAAAGTACGCGCAGGACGTGCGGGACGCGAAAAGGTGAAAAGGCCGCAAAGAGAGACAAGGAAGCCCGAATCAGCCGATGCAGGAGGATGTGTCTGGGAAAGCTAGGAAAAAATTACACACGGGATGCATGGGACGTGAAAAGCCGAAACGACCGAAGGCAAAGAAGAAAGTCAACGTTTGACCCGTGAACTTCAAATGGCCATAACTTTTGACTCCGAGCTCTGATTTTCACAAAATTGGACTTTCTGGAACGAGCACGAAGTCCTCTACAAACATATTTTTAATGAGGGTAGATATATTTAAATAAAAGAAACATATTCGGCTCTAGTCAGTTAATGCTCATTCCCGTCAAATGACAGAAAACGCCTGCCAGACCCAAAATAGCTTCCCGCACTCAGAAGGCCATAACTTTTTCATTTCTCAACGAAATCACACAAAATTGGTACTGTTGGAATCGTGGGTCTGAGCCCGATGCACAAAAATCAAGAAATTCTAGATTTTATGAGATATTGATCAAGATTTTTTAAAAGACATTGCTTTGTTCATAACAGTGTTTTATTTGGTGGTTAGGAGTGCAATTAAGAGGCATGGTCATCATTCTTTCTCTGTTGTAGCACCTGGGATAGTATGGGGAGCCTTTTGCAAGTAATATACAATTATTTCACTCCATTTAATGTCTCTTACAAGTGGTTTAAGGACAGATTTCAGGATTCCCATTTTTCCCTTCTCTTTCTCTTCTCATTTTTTCTATAAATTGGAGTGTTGGGCTCATTGTAAAATGGGGGGGAATGTTTAGATAGAAAATCTTTGTCAAAATTGCTTTGTGAAGCCAATGTGCTGTAGGCCCTTGTAGTGGACTCCTTGTATGGTGATCCAAGCCCTTATCTTGTAATAGATTGAACTGTGCATATCGTGAAGTAATAAAATATAAGTTTGTGGATGTATCTTCCCCTGTTGTGTTTTCTTCCATTCTTCTTGCCTCTTTAATCTTGATTACAAGAATATTGTGTCTATTATTATGTTCATGCAGGGGTCCATTATCATTGTGTATGTTTAAAATATTTTTGTGAATGCATTTTGCTAGATTATGGAGAACTGTCATCACCTCTTCTAGTGTGCACTTTGCTTTTGTATTTCATGCATTTGAAGACTACTCTCACACCTTATTTTTTTGGTGTATCACCGCTTTAGGGTAGGCTTTCATTTTATGCACTCTCTCTCCTTAGTTCCTTGGAAAGCTAGATTAGAATAGTTAGCTTACCCTGCATTAGAGTAGATTGTGGCAGGTAGTTTAGGAGCAAGGACCAACTTTCTCTGGAGGTCTATCTCAAGTAGCAAGTCCCACAATTTAGAGATAGTACCCATGTTATCCAATCACACCGTGAGCTCAAGTATATGCGCTCGTATTAACATGGGGGTGCGGTGATTCGGTGATAACATAGTCTTACCAAACCACACAAAAATTCAAAATACATACATTCTTAAACAACATCTTACTTGGAAGAAGTTGTAGGTGATCACACTATCACAACATAGTGGGCACCCAGCTCGCTGCTCTGTCGAGTCATACTTTAGAGTGTAGCCTGCCCCCACCATAACAAACCTGAATCCTCACCCTTTAGATCTCCTTCTTTGTAGGAAGCCATCCTTGCCAAAAAATCTATTTCACAATTCATGTGTCAGTCCCTAAATAGCATAATCCGAAAAAACGTAATAGAATAGGCACTCTAAGAACATTCTTTCTTAGTGTTTTGTTTTATTTGAATTTTGAGGTGAGAGATTTCAATCATTATTTTTGTCTTTCCTCACACACTCCCAATCATATTCAGTGTATTCTGACTTCGTCTGACTGTGTCTGGACCACATCTACAACATCCTCAGACTTCTGGGTTTGATTCTACATAAAATTCTAATTCACAACCAGTTTTTCTCATCACTATATTAGTTTCACATTGACTGTCATTGGTTACCTCTGACTGCCATCGGTTAACTCAACCACCATCGGTTCCAAGTCCTTTTGTTAACCTACTCAAAAGGAAATTTTCACTTCACTTTCTTCCACTTTCCATAGTCTCTGTCATTGTCACTTTTTCCATTGACATTTTACACATTCCCACATTTGGCATACCTATCATATTTTTCCTTTTGCTTCACTGTTTACTCACAATCCATTTTCTACATTGACTGGCAGTGGTTACCCCTGACCAACGTCAGTTTTTGCTAACCAACATCAGTTAACCTGTTTCACATTCCACTCACCATTTGTTATCTCATCCATTTTTTATCACCAGATTCACATTTTTCTACTCTTCTTTGTATTATTTACAGAGAAGCATCCCCACCTGATTAGTACTGGTTCACATGGTACTAACCCAAAGACAAGTAAATGCCCTCGTGTTCCACATCAGTTGTCAACCACTCCCACCTAGTCCTTCTCCACCCTCTATTTTATCACCAGCCATGGATCCCATCTAGCCTACCAATATTGCTACCGGAGATGAGGAGTTCGCACGAATCCTTGACCAGAACCCTATTGCCTTGTAGTTTTACCTCTCCCATTCATCCACTCAAGATGCCTCAAGTCATTTGATATATGGCATGCCCGTATATATCCCCTTGAAACTCGCACCCACTTCCACCTCAGCCCCATCTAGCTCTGTGCTTCCCGTTTCCACTTTACCTCTAGTTGTTTCACGGTTAGGTCTTATACCTGCTATGACTACATCATCTGTTACCCCTGTAGCACCCATTACATCCACCATACCCTCGACGATTACCCAAAAAATGACCTCATCTGCCCCTAATGTCTCATACATACCCATAGCTACGTTCCCATTTCCAGTGTCAGTGAGCCCTACCCCATTTCACAACGTAGTTCTTTCCATTTCACATTCACTAGCCCCTATTGCCACTAGGGTTACCACAACCCTTCCTCCCCCATATACATACTACCAACAACTACCTGTTTCATCTATTGTTCATTTTGGGTACATACCCCCTATTTCATTGCCTTCTTCTCCACCACCTTACATGGCATCCCCATACACTGGAATGTCACACCCATTATACACCCAAAACCAACCTCCTCACGCTGTAGGAGGTATCTAATAATCACAACCTGCCAATGACCTAATTAGATTGATGATGGATAAGATGAAATCATAGGAGGCATCGGTTTCCAGCTCCCACAACACTCTCACTTACGATGAGATTTGCAACAAGCCTATTCACCCATCCATTCCCATCCATTCATACCCTGTTCATTGGGAAATGCCTAAATTCAACCGCTTCAATAGTAAGGAAGACCCACAACAGCATTTGCACTCATTTAAACATGGATGTTATTTGATTGCTCATGATGATGCCTTACTTTTGTGAACTTTTCCCATGTCCCTCATTGGACCAGCATTAGATTGGTATAGTGGGTTACCCAAACACTCCATATTTTCATTCAATCAGGTAGCCCAAGATTTCTTGGATAAGTTTTCTATCAACATTGCCAAGAAAGTTACCATGACCGATCTATATTCCACACGTCAGTACAAGGATGAATCTATCGCAGGTTTTGTCACTCGCTAGCGCAGCTTAATCAATCAACTTACCTTTCAATTGCCACAAATTGAACTCATCGATATCTTTACACGATCTTGCACAAGACATATGTCCCCAACCTTGTAGGTCCAAACTATCAGAACATTCAATGAGGCATCTACTATGGCACGAAAGTTAGAAATTCGGGCTATTGAAGAGAAGAAAATCCAATTCAGAAATAAGAATTTGACATTCAAATCGACTAAAATATCTTCTTCTTCTAAACCACCAACCAATAATTCAAAGGCTAAAGGTACCGCTAATGCAGTGGTATTCAAGGCTAGCCCGGTTCATCCATCTAATCAAGCCACACCTTCATCTAATTTATCACTCGTACATGCTTTTTGATTCAGACAAGAGCAGTGAAAATATACCCCAATTGGGGAACCTTACTCTTCTATTTTAGAAAAGATGATCAAAGCTAGTGCCATCACCCTTCCACCCATAAAACCACACACTAGTTTTGACCCTACTTGCCCCATGCCCGTGTGGTATAAGGAACAATATTTCTATAACTATCACCGAGTGAAGGGTCATAGTGACGGCAACTACATCACTTTTAAGAATATTATCCAAGAAATACTCGAGAAAGGTGAGTTGACTGTGGATATTCCCAACACCGCCCCTAACCAAAATCTACAAATCTTTAGAAAACCATTTCATAATCATGCCCCTTCATCCAATCAAACCAGTGAGACATCCAGTCACGATACCCATACCCATGAGGTTCACACAATCTTTAACGAGGTACCTGTCACATCTCAATTACCTCACATCCCTTCCATAGAGGAAATCCTAGCCCAAAACCCTCTTTCCACGTCTAAACCAACCATCACTATTCCTTCACCAATAGAAGAACACCCTTCATCCCATATAGAGGAGTCTTCTATTGACATTAAGACCATATCACCCCTAGCTTCTCCACTTAGCGAACCTTTACCTACCATACCTCCTCCACCCGTAGAGGAGCACCCATTACCTCCACCACCTACAAAGGAGCATCCATTACCTCCTCCACCCTCACAGGAGCACCTATAAGTCCCTCCACTCTTAAAGGAACTCCCATTATCATTTCCACCCATCATAGACCCGGTGCAGATACCTTTGCCTCTTAGCAAACATTCTCCATCCACTACCCGACATCCAACAGACCTACTTTTAGCTCTCTTACCCAAGGAAGCTGAAACTAGCTAATTCCCATCTCTAAGATGCATTTTATAGGAATTCCCATTAGGTCTTCACCAACTCCATCCACAAACGTGCCATTCTCATGTTTGGAAAATCACTTAGAGTATGTGGATAGAGCTTTGTTATGGCGGTGCCTCTTACTCCCTGTCTCAACACAAATGCAGAAATCCCTCGATGACACCTCCATTATCTACCCAAGCACACTTCCACCTGTCAAACCAGATACAACCATTGTTATCGCAGCCCCTTCCATGATACCCGTTAGCTCTCACACCTCACCCTTACCCATAACCCGACCTATACCTAAACCCAAAGCCATACCCACAACATTTACCTCCACTAAACCTATTACCACTTTAGGGGTAACCCTGAGCACCAACCTCACTCATCCACCTATTAAACTGGATTTAGCTACATCCTCCAACGTCAAAACCATGCCTACTCTGACACCTAAACTAAACAAACAAACTCATCAACCTTATACCCCTACCGTACCAATCACACCCGCACTTGTCTCATTTGCCTTAAGACCTCAACTTCCTAGCAGGGTCAAGCACCCCTCACCCATTCATAACCCAATAACACAACCACCCGTTCCTACCTCACAAATTACTAACCTACCTAGGCACACAACATGAATCATACCCGCACCTGAAGTCTTCTTACCACCAATACCTCTGATACCTTCAGCCGTTGCTTCCCTACCTACTACACTTCAGTTATTGTCCCTCATCCCCCAATCACAACCTATGTCATCTACCTTCATAGCACCCCCACTATCACCATGGGTAACTCTCCCTCTTCCTCAATCTGCTTTCCCTCATAGACCTCATACGCCCACATCACCTTTACCCAAGAAGGTGCACCCCAAAAACAAAACATCGCTACCCCCACAACAAGGTAGTCAAAACAAAACCACACCCTCCTACCCATCCATCTACTATACCCTTACCCAAATGAACCTGACCGGTACCTCAAACCATACCGGCACCTAAATCCATAGCTCGACCCTTTCCTAAAATTCCAAAAACAATTCCCCAACATCCAACCACACCTACACCCAAACCCACGTTCACTTCCCATTATTATCCACTAGCAGGGTCCTATGCCAAAATTTTAACCAACCTCCTCGAGACTTCTGTTATCACATTACCGCCACTTCGACCTTACAAACACCTCAAACCCAATCCAAAAGGGTTTGATGATACTAAAATTTGTGCATACCATCATGTGCCAGGGAACGATGTGGAGAACTGCAAGGCCTTGAAAACCATTCTTATCCAATTATGTCCACCGAAAACCAACTTTGACGATGACGACCTTTTGGAAGAGGACCCTACTTCACCTACACCCATTCCCACACTACCCACTCAACAACCACAACCTCCATCCTCACAACTACTAGATCCACCCCCAATATTTGAAATTAACATGGTTCACATTAGAGAACTTGCCACGCCACCACCCAAATGTCACTGTGCCCAACTGACTGTTATCTAAAATTTTCCCCTCAAGGTAAATTTGATAACATGCATCAAATTCTCAAGTCCCAGGCAAATAGATTGAGTCAGGGCAAAAATTTCATGTTTCTAGGGTCCCCTCATATTTTTCTAACTCCCTTGTCCAAGTAGAAGAGAGCAAGTTCTGAGGAAAGGTAAAAAAAATTGCAAAAAACAGGCTCAGGGCCAGAAAAAATCATCAAAAATGGCTAAGTCCTAGTCCTCGTAACAGTCGGGACAGTTGCGACAAAAGGGCACAAACCGGCCGAAATGCTGCCAGGCGGTTTGCGCAGCATTTGGGACATTTGGAACAAAGGGACGCGCGGGACGTGGAAATCTGAACTGGCCGAAAAATAGAAAAATTTGACTAACTATTGAAACAGGTAGTCTGTGACATCTGAACAGTTAGTACGTGGAGGATGCAAGTCAGCCGAAAAGACTTAAGGCAGCCCGAAATAGTTGGGCTGAAGGTACGAGAAGTACGCGAACCGGCCGGATCGGCCGAAATGAGAACTTTCGTACCGAGACAGTTGGGACAAAAGGGCGTGAACCAGCTGAACCGGGAGGAGGTGGGACGCGAAATCAGGAAAATTTGTCCCAAACAGTTCGGAACATGCGGGACAAGAGTATGTGAAACATACTCGGCTCCAGTCAGTCAATGCTCATTCCCGTCAAATGACAGAAAACGCCTACCAGACCCAAAATAGCTGCCCGCACTCAGAAGGCCATAAATTTTGCATTTCTTAACGAAATTGCACAAAATTGGTACCGTTGGAATCATGGTTCCGAGCCCGATGCATAGAAATCAAGAAATTCCATATTTGATCAGAAATTTATTGATATTTTTAAGAAAACGTGGCCAGGTTCAGAACAGTGATTTATTTGGTAGCTGGGAGTGCAATTAAGAGGCATGGTCATCATTCTTTCTCTGCTGCAGCACATGGGACAGTATGGGGAGCCTTTTGCAAGTCATATAAAATCATTTCAATCAATTTAATGCATCTTACAGGTGGTTGAAGGATAGATTTCGGGATTTCCATTTTCCCTCCTCTTCTCCTTCTGATTTTCTCTATAAATTGGAGTGTTGGGATCATTGTAAAAGAGGGAGTTTTTGGGTAGCAAAGCTCTGCCAAAATTGCTTTGTGAAGCCAGTGTGTTGTAGGCCCTTGTAGTGGAATCCTTGCATGGTGATCCAGGCCCTTATCTTGTAATAGACTGAACTGTGCATACCAGGAAGCAATAAAATACAAGTTTGTGGATGTATCTTCCCCTGCTGTGTTTTCTTGCATTCTTCTTTCCCCTTTTATCTTTCTACAAGAATATTGTGTCTATTATTATGTTCTTTCAGGAATTCGTTATCATTGTGTGTGCTTGGAATATTGCTATGAATGCATTTTGCTAGATTATGGAGAACTGTCATCACCTCTTCTAGTGTGCAATTTCCCTCTGTATTTCACACATTTGGAGACTACTCTCACACCTTCCTTTTCTGGTGTATCACCGCTTTAGTGTAGGCTTTCATTTTATGCATTCTCTCTCCCTGGTCCCTTGGAAATTTAGATTAGAACAGTTAGCTTATCCTGCATTAGAGTAGATTGTGGCAGGTAGTTTAGGAGCAAGAACTAGCTTTCTCTGGAGGTCTATCTCAAGTAGCAAGTCCCACAACGTGGAGATAGTACCCATGTTATCCAATCACACCGTCAGTTCAAGTATATGCATAGGGGTGCTGTGATTCGGTGATAACACTGACCTCATAGGGTTTTTCTACTCCTGTAGGTTTTTACCCTTCATGTCGTTATACCACTTACCCTACACCCTCTCCATTTGACAAATTCCCTCAAATCAACATGGTACATGTTACTACACGTGCACAGAAGGGTAAAGAAAATGCAACTAACCCACCAACCAATCCTATACCCAACATACTATCTGCACCCATACCTAAGATAACTATCTATGGCCCCACATACCCCATTTCTAATGGTGTCACACATCACATCATGCTTAAACAATTACACCAATCTCCCCTCAAAATTTCCTTATATGACCTCATCCAAACCTTAGAATCCCATCGTCAAGCTCTCATGGAGGTTCTTCAATCTATTGAGGTTTTACCAAATGACCCGTAGCCTCCATCATCACACCCCATCATGTAGCCTCTCTCACCAAATTACCACCTTCATCCTCACCTCACCTTGTTCAACAAGTGGCCAGCCTTAGCTTCTCAGAGGAGGATATCGTGCCATACCAAAATGATGACCCGGACCTAGCCCTCTTCATCTCTATACACATTGATGACATATGGGTACATGCCATGTGATGATTGATGGAGGCACTAGCATTAACATCATTTCATCCCATGCATTTTCTCAAATGCACATACCTGAAAATTGCATGCACAAACATCTGGTCATGTTGCGTTCATTCAACGACACTATCACCTCCACAATAGGCACTATCATCCTTCAGGTTCATGTGGGCCTCCGCACTGTTCTAGAATTGTTTTATGTTTTGGAGGGGGAATTCCAATATAACTTGTTGCTTGGTAGACCCTAGATCTAGATCATGGGTTGTGTTCCCTCCACTTTCAATCATTGTGTAAAGTTTGAACACGAGGGACACACTTACACCATTGCAGCTGACCCATCACCTTTTAAAACATGCAACATGCTTTACCGACCCAATGATGTACTCATACCGGTCAAGTCATCTACTTCCGTAACCAATACCACTTCACCTACACCCACACCCACACCTACCAGTATGGCTATTGCTTTCACCGCACATACCTCCTCCATTCCTACTGCCATTATAGCCTCCATGGATGATCCATTAGCTTCCCAATCTGTTAACACCACCTCCGCATCGACCTCTGACAACCAGCTTCCCACATACCAACCACTGATCCCTTGGAAGGTCTTTTTCAACTCCTCACTCTGGAGGAGTACTGCCTATATAGTGTCAACACCTTCCTTACTCCATACGAGTATGGAAGCCTTCACCAACACATTTGCTATGATCACCATATCAGAGAACACCTCCTTTATGGCCCTCCTCATCTTCATACTAGTCTCACCTATGGGGGACTTGATACTACCACATACACACCTGAACAACCATCATAACCCCTCCCATTCTCCGCTAACTTCCAATCACTTACTAATTGCCGTTTAACCCACACCTTCCTACACTGCTGTGCATGGAAGGGTTTTGGTTTTGACTTCTACGAGCAGGGTCACCATACCATTATTCCATGTACCACACTCAAACATAATGACCGTAGTGGTATCGGCTTCCCCGAACATCCTACCAAACAGGCCTGTATTAAACTCATTGCAGACCCTAGCCTTTCTCCACCTTCATCACCACTCTCACTGATGAAGTCGATGGATCCTTAATCTATTCCTCCTAACTTTTTTTTTTAATAAACACCATTTCCTTAAGACCTCTGACTTATCAATGTGAAGGCGAGGCCCCTTCCACTCTTCCATTCCTGTATCTTGAGATGATTGATGACGACACACCAGCCATTAACGTCATTCAATGTCAGGATGATGAATCCATACTCACCTACCTTGATGCAGAAGACTCATATATTCATCGGTTGTTACCCTCTGAGACAAAAACCATGTTGAATGAATCAACTATTGAGATCAACATTCATACTGACCTGCACATCTTAAAGATGCGACAATCTTTAAATGCTGCTAAACAAGAAGCCATCACTTCTTTTCTCTGAGAGAATAACCACACTTTCAATTGGTCTTACGCAGACATGCTTGGTATTGACCCCACCATAGTGGTCCACAATATCTTAACCATTCCCGATGCCAAACCTATAAAACAAAAGCTGCGGAAAATGCACCCTCCTATTGCCCTTCTCGTCAAAGAAGAATTTTAGCATCTTCTTTGAGTTTCCTTCATCTTACCCATTGATTATCCTCATTGGATTTCTAACATTGTCCCTGTCACTAAAGCAACAGGGGGACTCCACATTTGTATGAACTTCTAGGACCTCAACCTCGCATGCCTGAAAGACAACTTTCCCTTGCTCGGTATTGATCAACTGATGGACCTTACCGCAGGTCACGAGATGCTCTCACTCATGGATGGTTTATCAGGTTATAACAAAATTTTGCTTTCCCCAGAAGATCAGCACAAGACCACATTCATTACCGCTTGGGGGACCTTCTGCTATCGAGTCATGCCTTTTGGCCTTAAAAACACTGGTGCTACATATCATCATGCTATGACTTACATCTTCCATGGTATCGTGCATCACATATTGGAGGATTACATGGATGATCTCTTGGCTAAATCTAAATGTCACACCGAGCACCTCACTATCCTCAAAACCATCTTTGACCGCCTCATTAAATATTGCATCTACCTTCAGCCTAAAAAGTGTGTCTTCATGGTTCTCTCAGGAAAGCTCCTAGGATTTATTGTTTCCTTACATGGTATAGAAGTTGACCTAGCTAAATTCAAGGCCATTCTAGAAATGCCTTCACCCAGCGACCTTAAACAACTTCGTATCCTGCAAGGTAAATTGCAATACATTCACCGTTTCATTTCACAATTATTAGATCATTGTCAACCATTTCATCAGCTACTTAGGAAGGATGTCTCTTTCAAATGGGATGTTGATGGTCACAAAGCTTTTTAGGACCTACAACAATACCTTCTCCAACCACCTGTACTCATTTCACCTAAAGACGATCAACCCTTTTACCTATACATATCAGCTACCGATCATTCCTTAGGAGCCATGCTCACTCATCGTGATGAATAACATAGGGAGTAGGCAGCTTATTATATAAGCCGTACCCTTTTAGAAAATGAAACCTGATACACTCACCCTAAAAAACTTTCCTTAGACTTAGTTTTTCATTGCCACCGAACTCTTCCATTACCTACTCAACCACAAAACCTATGTTGTGACCAACACCGACCCTTTACACATCATGTACGCTAAACCTTATCAAAATCAGTGCATCGCATGATGGCTTATGCTTTTAGTTGATCTTGACCTCAAATTCATTCACCAAAATTCCATTAAGGGCCAGGATATTGCTGACCAATTGGCTGATGCACTTACTGCTAGGGACCAACCCTCTAATTTTTTACTTTCCCAATGAGCCCATTACTACTCTTTCCCTAGATGAACCCCCTTACAAAATGACATTGTTCTTCGATGGTTCCAAGTGTCAGTGTGGGTGTGGAGCTCATGTTATCCTTGTCCCTCTAGATGGAGAACCCACGCCTTCGTCTTTCAAACTAGACTTTGAATGCACCAACAATATTACTGAATACAAAGCACTCATACTAGGTCTCTAGACCACCTATGCCCTTGATGTTAAATCAATCCACATCTTCGTTTATTCACAATTGGTCATAAACCAAGTTAATGGTATGTACCAATGTCATAACGAGATACTTCAAAAGTATAAACATCATGTAGACATATTATTGACCACCTTTGTTTGCTACACCCTTCAAACCATCCCACGTTCAACTAACAAATTTGTAGATACCATGGCCTGCTTAGCTTCCCAAATACCCACTTCCCCTACCAATTCCAAAATATTTGTCACTATACAATGTCTCCATTCACCTTCTTATTCACCCCATGATGTTTACGCAATTGGAACTGACACTCACTAACCTGAGTGACCTTTGGTATAAACAATACTCTAACTACCTTTCCCTTTCCATCTTACCTCATGATCTCACCCGTAACGGACAACGTTCCTTCCTTAAGAAGATGTCTTGTTTCGTTATCTTGGGGTGACTTCTCTTTAAATGTAGATTTGATGATATCCTCTTACGATGCCTCACAAGTTCTAAAATTCCTTAAACCATCAAGAAGGTTCATGATGGCATATGTGGAGACCACTTTAGTGGCCTTGTTGTTGCTAAGCGTATTATTCACCTAGGCTATTACTGGACGAACCTTAATCATGATTGTTACGACTATGTCAAACACTACGTGAAATGTCAACAACATTCCAACCTTCGTCATATACCAAGTCATGCCTTACAGGTCGCTCGCGACCTTTGGCCCTTCTCTCAATGGGGTTTGGATCTTGTCGGAGAAATCAATCCTCGTTCTTCCCAACGACATCAATGGATCATAACCACTACTGAATACTACACAAAATGGGTAGAATCCATACCACTTATCTCCACAAAAGCTGAGAAAATATGTGACTTCATTAACCATCACATCATTTTTCGCTTTGGTGTCCCTCATCGACTCATCACTAATAATGGAAAACAATTCAAAAGACAAAACACTGTAAAAAACTTTGCGACGCCTTTGGCATTCATCTTAGTTTTTCCTCACCTTATTACCCACAAACCAACAGCCAAGAAAAATCCACTAACAAAACCCTCAAAAAAATTCTCATAAAGGTGGTTGACAATATTGGGAAGGATTGGCATACACACATTCCTTTTGCCGTATGGGCATACTATACTAGTATTCACACCTCCACTACGGCCACACCCTTTTCTTTGGTCTATGGTATAGAGGCTGTTCTACCTCTCGAAGTCCATATCCCCTCACTCTGCATTTCTCTCGATGACATCCTTACTAATGATGAATTTTGTCAGGACCGCTTAGCACAAGTGGAGTTATTAGATGAACTTTGTCTTAATGCTCTAGATCACCTTCAAGTTTCTCAACAACATATCAAATGTGCTTATGAAAAATGTGTTCATGAACAAACCTTAAAAGTTGGTGACCTTGTTTTGAAAGAAAATCAACATGTAACCAAAGTAGAGAAAAGCAAACGGGGAAAATTTGCTCCTAATTGGCTTGGACCATACATCGTAACTCATACCTATGGATCAGGTGCCTATCATTTGTCCTCAATTGAGGGTAAAGTCAAACCTGAGCCCCTTAATGCATTACATCTTTGACCATTCTAATATTGACCTCTAGTCCTACATCACTATTTATCTAGTTCATGCTCGTCCCTTGAGTGCCATTATCCTTTTCCACATCTCATCTCCAATGATTAAACAAGGATCATGTGATTACCCATCATCCTTTTGCCTTATTTTAAATATGTGCACCATGGCTCTGCATAGGGCATGATTCTCATGGATAATTTTTGTCTTCTTTTAGATGAGATCCAATGGTCATTCACCCTTTCCTTCTCAACAAGAACCAAATGCTTCGATATAGTCTCGTCCATGACTTAAAAGACAAAAAAAACAAAAAAATGAATCCCTTAAAAGGACATCTTCTAATATAAGGGATCAACTCCTTGAGTTAAAATTCCAATATCAAAGATGAATACCTCAAAAGGACATCTTCTACCTTCAATTGTTGCTATAAGTAGACTTCTCCCTCAAAGGACAGCTATAAAAATCTCATAACTCTCTACACAGTTTTTCCAAAAAGAGGACTATTTTATCAAAAATCAAAATTCAGAAGCTTCCCGTATCGATCAGCTTTGCGAAGACCTCAAGGAGACATATATTCCTCCCATATAGAATTCCCACATCGATTAGTATATCTAAAGTAAAAAAAAAAAAACACAGACCAATATGCATTTTTGTCATCGACTTGCCTATTATGATCTTGGATCTATTGCCCAAGGCATTCTACTTCCCATTTTATGACCCAATTACCTGCACCTCTCTACCCGTTGTATTTTCACTTCATAACTCAAGGGACCTGTTGAACCTACAACATTTGGTGATCATGTGACTCTTCGTCACTCTTAGAATTATCAATCATGTAATGTCTTTAGGGTCTTATGTTCATTAGATTATCTATAGTTGTGTTTCATACGTTTTGATCCTTTCCAATTGGGTGGCTTTCTTGCCCCCTCTTATCTTTTCTCTTAGTTATCACCTTTTGATTCTCTTATACATAACTTAGTCCTTGATGCTTAAATTTTGGGATCATCCTCCCATTTCGCCATAGTCACCCTCACTTGCAACATTTTTTTACTATCATTCACCTCCATCTATTAAACCCAAACCCATAACATGACCACAAACCTACCAACTCATTTTCATCTTCTTCCCTAGCTTATGGGAGAACTACATCAGTCTGAGGTCCCTTTTCACTGGGACTGTTTATGCAGCACTTCCAAGGCATGGGGCCCTAGAAGGTTAGCTCGGCCACTCTTCACCCTAACCATTTTCCTCACCCTTACGTGATTTCTTGTTTATCTCAAAAACCTTGACATTTAAACCATATACCACATACCTTTTACCACTTATATTATTTCACATTTTCATAACATAACCAACATTTTCCACATTTTCCACTATTTCATGCATTTATATTGCCATTGGTTATCCAAAATATTAAAATACACATCCATGCCTAAAAACAACTTGATTCAATCCATGCCTAAACTGACCTGACTCAATCCATGCCTAAACCAACCTGACTCGATCCATGCCTTAAACCAACTTGACTCGATCCATGCCTAAACCAACCTGACTTGATCCATGGCTAAACTGACCTGACTCAATCCATGCCTAAACCGACCTGACTCGATCCATGCCTATCACCTGACTCAATCCATGCATATGACCTGACTCTATCATGCCTAGCTCATATATTTTCCATCCATATCATAATAAATAAAAACTCGTACACATCACAACAACATCTCCTGAATATCATCTATCTCCTCATATATACATGTGTGAATCAATGTACACCCGTACCACATAAATGTGTATCTCAATAAACATGTCTATCTCATCATGGATTTCATCTCAAAAATGTCGACACGTAGGCCGATATACTATAAATAATCATCATTGGCTCATAGGTCAGTCTCTAATACAAAAATGCCTTCAGCTCGCAAGATGGTATCATGTACAAAAAGTAAATACAATATCTCTTTGGCTCATAGGCCTGTATACATCCAAAATCCAAAAATAAAAAAAAATGTGATGTACTGTCTCACATCTGCTATAACATATATGCCTCATCTATAACGTTGATATTCCCCTCTGATCTGGAGTGGAGGCTTGCTACTCTCAATCTACCACTAGATGGCCTGACATCTGATGCTAACCCCCGTGCACTGATCGATGTCCTCTGATCTCTCTAGCCTCTGCCATCCTCAACTGAAAAACCAATCCTTAGCCACATGAATCATGCCACCTGATATGGCAGACCCACCTCTGACTCACTCACTCTCACCTATATGGCTTACCAATGAAGCTCTCTATTGTACTCTTTTGTCCTCTTCCTCTTTTCTCTCTTCTTGTCCTTTTCTTCTTTTTCCAAATGCACAACTAAATTTTTGAATGCGGGTTTTTCTACTTTTTATACCCTACCTGACCCAGCCGACATCAGTTAACCCTTGACCACTATCGGTCTTCTGCCCTATACTACCACCATCAGTTCCACTACATCATCATCTACAACCGATGTCGGTTACCCTGCATACACATTGCCCTCACATTTTCCCTCATTTTCCTTACCTTCTTTTTCTTTTGCTCTCCATACACCTACCTGGACCACTTTACCTTCATCTCTGGCCCTCCACATTTTTCATCCTCCTCGCATCTACTGTTGACGCCTTATTATTTTACCCCTACCTCGGCCTTATCTGTGCCATAATCTTAATATTTGGACGTGGACCATCGCTAGTGACCTTTTACCTCATGTGTTCACTATACCTTTTGGCATTGTTACTTGTGTTGTTGACCTAATGACCTTACCTAGCCTATTTCTGTGATCGTTTATCCTGACCCTAACTTTTTTATATCAAAACATACCTAAACATTCTTGAACCTAACCTACGTTGTCTTTCTTGACCTTATCCTATACCTTGGATACCATATTCACTTCACCCTTGTTTGGATAAACCTATCGACCTTAGACGATGTAGAGTTTTCTTGCTCTTCAACTTGGTCGCATGCTGTAGTTTATACGTGTGCGTGCATTTAACTGCTACTAACTTTGACCCTTACCCATTACCTAAGATCACCTGAGTAGACCTTTCACCCTCTTCCCCTACACCCATTTACCTTTTCCTCACATTTACGTTTTATCAAACCACTCACCATTTCAACCTGTTGCTTCATCAGTTCCTGGTTTGAGGGGAATCACCTTCACCCTCACATGGGCCAACCACATCTTATTTTTGTTAGCATCACTTAACAATACAAGCTACGCAACAAAAAGGGGAAAAATGTAGACACTAAAATTTTGTCACACTCCCCCTTCATCCTTCGACATATAAGCCCTCCCTTTAATTAAATCTACCTAGCCATGGCCCCCTTCACCTCAATAGTATTAATTTAATTAATTTAATTTAATTAACTCATTATCCTCATCATATTTATTATTTACATATCTTATTTAAATAATACCTACACATATAGTTCACTTAGACACCTCACCAAGCTAACTCAACTTAAGACCTATTCTTAGCAAGTTATCATAACTAACTAAGACTTAGCCAAACCCTAAAAATCAATGCCTCCACTACCTCTAACCACATTCCCACATGATCCAGAAGCTCCCAATCCAATCAGTGGGATAGCGAAACAAGATTTGAGGAAATCAGGAGTATCTCCCTTAGTTTGGTAAACCTAGGAAATCCCGCCTTGACTGACGTTAGTTTCCCCTAACCGTCACCGGTTAAGCTGGACCACCATCGGTTACCCCTTTTAACCCAAAACAACCTTATTTCTCAAGGTTAGAACTTAAACATGGAAGTTGGGAGCAAGAAATTTGACAAGAAAGAACGAGATCTCAAAAAGATAACGCATCTTTAGAGAGCCAATTCCAGCAAGAACTCACATCCAAGGAAGGATATTGAGCATCTTCTCCTACACAACCATCCTAGCCACCTTCTGAAATATCCAAGCAAAAGAGGATTGTGCATGCAGCCCATGTAGAAGCTTTTCTTAGGTTGGTGATCACTCGCAGCCTTTAAACCCACCATCGTCACATCCATCCATCACACACAGACTTTCAGAAACAAAACCAAAGTAAGTACAACATCATACTTTCCTGGTTATTTCATTTCGTCATTGTTTTATCACCCATTGTTTATCTTGCTCCTTATTGACCATCACCAATACTTTTCACCTCCGTAGACCCAGAAAAAACCTTGCCAAAACCTATTCCAGTCAACCATTGCCTCATCCTAACCAACCAAAATCCTTTGTGCAATCACAAAGAAGATCAAAAACATCGTTCTGTGATGTTACCAGATCTCACAGTAACTGGTGCCGGTTATACCTAACTGCAGTCAGTCACCCCTGACCAACGCCAGTCTCTATGTTTCCCCACACATAATTAAACAAAGACCTATGCACCTAATTTTACCTCACCCTCACTTTCTTATGACTTACCCGAGACCTTTATCAAACTTGCATAACCCAGAACCAACCATTTGACCTGTGGATTCTATTCTAGCTTAGCTTGTTATATTAGATCTATTTCTTATTGTGTTTTAAGTGAGATACCTAAATCATTTTAAAATAAAAATAGGATTTACTTTGTTTACAACATTAATTTGTTTAAAACAATGGACTGACAGCCATCTAGGAAGTATCATACTTCCTAGATCTAGCTTACGCTAGGCAGTTCACTGCCCATATTGTTTAATGCTTTCTGGTGGTCTTGTTTTCATTACAGGTAGTTCCTCCTAGCCAAAAGGAAGCTCTCACGGTTAGCTTTGGATTTAGAAGTCATACGCGCACAATAACCCATCAACCGACATTTGAACATGTATTCCTCCTATGCTCATTACCCTATCTGTTTCGTCCACCATTCAAAGAAACAATCTAAGAAAAAGGTGAAACACACACATTGTTTTCATTCTAGTAGTCATTGGTTAAGTTTTACAACTTTAAGTTTTCCATAAGCCATTTAAAAAAATTTCACAAGCGTGGATCTGCAGAATTCTTTCATATGTGATAGAACCGCTGCCCAAAGCAGACTGGCGGTCCTGGGACTACCGCCCTACCTGCGTGACAAACCACAAACCTCCGCCCTACTAAGTAGCAGTTTTGAGACCGTCGCCTTAGCCAAAGTGGTGGTTATGGGACCACCACTCTACACAGGGTGGCATTCCTATTTCTTAAAAATAGTACCTAAAACCTAAGAGATTTACAAAAGCCAAAAGTTACAAAAAAATGTTAAAATACATTCTGAGCCTATTTTGAGCTTCAAGATTTTTTAGTTTTTTGATTTCATTCCTATTGTTCTCTTTTCAGTTAAAATTTATTCATTTAAGCATTTTCCATTCCGAAAATAGTAATATAACTAGAATGTCTATCATATCTTGTTCAACTTAATTTTATCCATTATCAAGAGTTAAAAGAAATTTACATCTACTTCTAACATTCTTAACACCATTTCTAAATAGCAAATACTTTCCATTTATCATCTCTTCCACTCAATACAAATTATAGATTCAAAATTACTACAATAAATTTATTTTTCTATTTAACATGGCTCAAATCGTTTACACCAAGAATTACTTTTCCCACAATGCAACGAAGATTTCATATAAAATAATTACTTTCTTTTCTATTTCTCAAAAAATCTCCACCATACAAATATTTCTTCTTTTTCTTATCCAATACTACAATCCCACTATGAAAGTAACTTTCCTCATTTTTTTTCCACATACAATTTCAACTAAACTCTTACATAATATTTTCATTTCGATTATTTCTCTTCCCCTATTACATTCTAATGAGAAGGAAATTTCTTTCTTTACAATCCTAAACTGAACTACTATAAATATTATTACAACTTTCATTTCAACATTTCCCTTCAAAACATGAACAAATGTACAATCTTCCACTTTGAGTGGGAAGCCAAAAAAAATTCTCAAGGAGGAAATTCTTCAAGGAATCCAACAAAATTCCAATCTCCTCAACACTACCAAGAAGGATCCAACATGATTTATTTGATTCAAAACAAAATGGGGGGAGAGGCTACACTCTCCACCCAACCAAGATATCCAAAGAAGAGTATAAGTCATCCTCTTCCTTGGCCCCTGAGCCCCAACCAAATCACAATAGGAGATGATTTAAACACATGGAGACACCAAGCTTCCACATGTAAACAATATTTTCACAACCATTTCGTACACATTCAAAAACATCAACAACACACAAAGAAGAAGAACAACAAAACAAAAATATAACAAGGCTTGAAAAAAAATCTAAAGGAGCAAGACTTATTGGGAGTCCACTTATGCCTCCTAATGGGAATGGTCACCCACCTTAAAGAATCCAATGCATATCTCAAATCCCTAAATAATCGTATAACTTCCTTAAGTACCCCTTATACCTCCCATATACTCTTATGCCTCCCTCAATCTCTTATGCCTCACTCATAACAAGAAACAAGAAGAAATGCAAGCATCCCTCATCCAAGGTGGGGCACCCAACCCAAAATCCCTCCAACAAGAAAGTAAACTCTTATGCCTCCCTATAGGAAACTCCCCATAGTTTCCTCCTACTCAAAACTTAGGCAGTCTACCCACACCCAAAAAGCATTCCAAAGAAAACAATACACAGTAAAAACACATAAACACCAAAATAAGGTATAATATAAGTAAGGAAAAGCTCCTACCTTTCCATAGTAGAGCTTGTTCCAAGAGTAATTCTTCAAGCTCCTAAAAACTAAGAAAGCATCAACAAGATCCAACAATCCAAAAGCATTCCAAAGAAATCCTCTAACTCTCTAACATATAGGAGCACAAAAATGATCAAATAACCCCCAAACAAGCAAAAGAGCTTCTATAAATAAAAAAGGGAGAGAGGAAGATGAGGTGGCTCCATGTAGGATGCCACATCACTCATCCTCAATTCCAACTAAGAAGTCAAACCTCAACCCCAATGCACCATAAATTTTGTGGGTGAGAGGATTGAAAAGATACTTGCGCACATAAACTAAGCCCAAACCCCTCTAAGGACAAAATTAAATACTTGAAATAAAGTGCAATAAACATTTCACCTTTTTATCTTCCCAAAACACCTAATAAGGTCTAATTTTGACTCCACCATCCCATAGATAGGGTTAGTATGGACAATTTAAGAGGTGTGGGACAAGTTTAACTTGTCCCACAAGCCTTCCAAATTGTCCCTTAAGGCAAAATTCGAGTTTTCCATAAAGGGTAGGGTGTACAACACTCAAATCTAAAGCATTCAACACACAACACAAAATCTAAGAGTAAATCAAGTCTAATAAATGAACTCATTTTGGTCACATATTTAATTAGTTTAGGAAAAGATTTAATTACTTTAATAAATCACTTAGACCCACTAAGATAAAAGGGGAGAAGCACATATATCAAAACTAAATAATTAAAACAAGTAAATTACATCACTCAAAGGAACACATACTAACATTAATAAAAGGGAAAACTAAAAAAAAAATACACATGTCCCCTTGGTCATAATTTTCCCCTAACCAAATAATTCTAACACACACAATTACATGTTGCCGATTGTGACCCTAGTTGAATTCATTTAGAATTCCAATGTGGTTAGTCTCCAATCCCCCCGATGTTGTTGTGAATATATATATATACCTGCAAAAAAATAATACCTCCTTTGGCCTCGTCACCACATTAAAAACATCCATGCCAAAATATGTAATATAATCTAAAATCATCTATATATGAGCTAATATCATCTAGGAAGTTACGAATCATTTACAAATTTCTAGCAACATTTCTAACCAACGTTTCATCCATGTCAAAAAAATATCGCAACATTAATTCAATTATCAAGCCTACTCATGGTGATGAAAGTATATCACATGTCACAAAAAAAGGTAAATAACCATGTCCGCAACATATCAACATCAATATCAAATGTCTCTAATAATCCACATGCACCATATATGAAATGAAATCAGCAACAATCCAGTATCTCTAATATCATGCTAAATCAAAAGGCTAGAACAATGTCCATAAGTGTAGTCAAGAGTATAAAAATCAAAGAAAAATGTGTCAAAGGGAAGGGGGCACTACATCCCCCTCCTCTTAGAGTTGACTTCCTCCTGGAAGTCACTGGAACAGGTGTGGGAACTACACTCGTAACAATGTAACATCCTCCCATGTAGCTACAGTCTCATCATCTATATCCCACTGGATCCAAACCTGGTCAATCTCTGTACCACGAAGGCCCAGGGTCCTGCGCTTTATAATGCAGATGGGCTACACCATCACCTGATCCTCATCCTGCACCTAAAAGCTGGTCCAATATAGCATGTGAGAAGGATCATAAATATATCTCCTAACCACAGAAATGTGAAAGACATCATGGATGCCAGACAAGCTAGGTGGGCAACTCTAGACGATATGCTAAGGGACTGATGAGCTCCAAGATCTCAAAGGGACCCAAAAACGTAGGAGAAATCTTATAACCTTTTCCGTAACAGATAGGGCTCTTATGTGGTATGACATGAAGGAGCACCTTTGTGCTCACCTCATAACTCTGATCTGTCCTGTGCTAGTCCGCATACTTCTTCTACCTATCATGTGCCTCCTACAATCTCTATCTGATCAGAACAACCTGCTACTCCATGTCCTACAATAAGGTTGGCCCAAAAGAAACCCTAACCTCCTAACATGTCCCAACTAAGAGGGCTTCCTGCACTCTTTGCCATATAATTCCTGAAAAGAGCCATGCTTATCAAACTCTAGAATTTTTTTTTTTTTGCATTATATGGCGGTTAGACCTAAGTGGCCAAGGCTATGGTGTTGGGTGGTTTTTAATTGTAAAAAGGGGGGTGGGGGAGGGTCGCCTACCCTATACCCCACCCCATTTTAATATGGGATGGGGGATGGGCTCGGTGACCCTCTGCCCAAAAACTCTATAAACATAAAACTTTAACACCACCACTATTGCAAATACGGTCAGTTCTATATGCGCAGTCTATATTAATCCTTTTTAATCCGTGATTATATTCTTGGTTATATATAATATAATCATGGATTAAAAAATATTAATACATACTGCGCATATACAACCGACCATATTTGCAATAGTGGTGGTGTTAAAGTTTTATGTTTATAGAGTTTTGGGGGGAGGGTCGCCGACCCCATCCCCTATCCCATATTAAAATGGGGTGCGGGATGGGGTGGACGACCCTCCCCCACTTCCTCCCACCCCCCTTTTTACAATTAACAACACTCAACACCATAGCTACGACCACTTAGGTCTAACTTCCATATAATGCAAACACTTTTTTCTTCTTTTTATAATTTTGAAATAAAAAGAATAGAATCACCAAGAATATATAACCAAGAATAAAATCATGGATTAAAAAGGATTAATACAGACTGCGCATATACAACTGACCATATTTAACAATAGAGGTGGTGTTAAAGTTTTATGTTTATAGAGTTTTGGGGGGGGAGGCTCGCCGACCCCATCCCACATCCCATATTAAAATGGGGGTGGGGGATGGGGTAGGCAACCCTCCCCCACCTCCCCCCCACCCCCCTTTTTACAATTAACAACACCCAACACCATAGCCGCGACCACTTAGTTCTAACCTCCATACAATGCAAACACTTTGTTTTTTCTTTTTATAATTTTATTCATTATAAAATTTTATCAACATAAATATTAATAAATGGTTTAATATTACTAATAAGAGATTAATAACAATAATGTGTGTGTGTGTGTGTGTGTGTGTGTGTATCCCTACTTTTAGTTATTGTTTATTCATATTGTATTTTATGAATAAACAATAACTAATATCAGGGATATATATATATATATATATGCCCTTATAAATTTGTGTAAAATATATTTAATTCATTGGCTAAAATATCCTTTTAAATTAGATTTAAAATAGGGGAAAATGGCCATTTTCCGAATAGCGCAAAAAATAATAAGATATTTTAACAACAATTAACAAAATTTGAGCCAAACCATAGGAGAGGGTAAAATAGATTTACAAGCTAAAATGTTGGCAAATTCTTCTATAATATCTAATAGCAAACTCTCTCTCTCTCTCTCTCTCTCTCTCTCTCTCTCTCTATATATATATATATATATATATATTTTGTTATCTAATATATATATATATATATATATATATATATATATATATATATATATATATATTAGAAATATATCATTTCTATTTGCTAATAGTTTGCTATTGGCAAATCCTTCTATAATTTCTAATATATATATATATATATATATATATATATATATATTGGAGCATCCATCCACACTTTATTATTGATCCATGGCTTCCCTCTCTTCCTCTTTCCCTAAACTTATAAAACAAAAATGAGGAAAATAAGTCAAATGAATGAATGAAAGACTCCATAGAGATGTTTAGGGTTATTTGGATTACTTAGATCCAATGGCTTAGATTGATCCCATCCTATGGATAGGAATATTCCCTAAAAAATTTAGGTGAGGGGTAAGTGAGAATATTTTAAATGAAATGCATCGTTCGAGATTGAATGGGGCCACTTAAGTGGTGTAGGAGTTAAATTGTTTTATAAACCCTTTTTATTAATTGTTGTCTTGTAATAAAAGCCATGACCCTTGTACTAATCTAAATCAAATTACTCCTTAGTAATTAGGTAATGCTTATTATAGGAATTTAAATTTATTTTATTTAACCAATTGAAGGGAAAATAAGACATAGCCCTAAAATAAATTATTAAACGACTCTAGGACAGTGTGGTTAAATTAAATAAGGAATTTAGAAATGGAAACTTTTACACAAGTTGGAAATAGAATAGTATAATTTCATTATTGATTAAAACAATTATCTGTTAATGGATATTTTTTCTAAACTTTGTAACCAACATTGTTTTTTAAAAAAATATTCCATAATTTTTCTAATATAACGTTTTTTTGTCTTGGGATTTGTGGGTAAATTTATGGGTGTTACAATTTGAATCCAAGACCATCAAATTTGATTAGTAATCATGACATGGTTTTGTTAAGAATATTAAAATGTGATATTCCAACACAAATAACACATTATATATGAATTTGTAGATATGCACCTTTAGTAGAAATGACCCAAAATTAGGTACCCTAAGATGTACCATGGAAAGGATAACAATAACCCTTCGAGATGGACTCCTTAATGTTACACTAGTGAGGGAAAACCATTTTAGGGACACCCTAATAAGGTAACGTTACCCTAATATGAGATGTCATGAATTTTTACTGTTCTTGAAATCACCTAATTTGACTCGCAAGAGCATTCTCTTCCTTGACGTGACTTGATGGAAACTTAGAGATGCCTCCCCAATCAATCCAAATGTTATGACATACTGAAGATAGGAGTTCATATATTTTTAGCATAAAACTTTGCTTGATATTTTTGATATATTTTTTAACACTCCCTCTTGTTATTAGGAAATTAGTGCTCATTACACTATTAATTTTAATTACTTGGTCATTTAATCATACAGGTTCATGTTAATAAATTTATATTAATTTGGTTTTTGGGTCATAACAAACTAAGATATAAATATATAGCATAAACTATAGCATGGGATAGTAATTTATACTATTTATAAATGCTCTTATGTTTGAATATGGAAGCTCAAGAACTATCAAAGGAAAAAAATCATAAAAGTATAGAATGGGCATAATTGGAACCATATAAAAATGAAAATATCACATCTTAAAGCATATAAAATAGAAAGAAATCTTTTAGGAAAATTCAAATATAATTTAATTAATGCATTCATACATGTTTCTAATCTCGTGATACCTCTTTTCATTTTATTGATTTCATTGTGAATCATCAAGATTTTTTTTTTCTTCTTGCTTCAATTCTTATATTCAGCCTCAACACCTTTTAACCCATAGAAAATGATTGATGTTAATGGGGCCTTATTTTATCCCTCCATTGTTATCAAGCTCCACACATTTCAAATAATTCATAAATCAACACTTAGTGTAAGTTAATAGGTAATTAAATGTAGGTGAATGACCCAAACATTGTAAAGTTTCAAAATGATGCAATTCATAGAAAATGGTAGAATTTTCTTCCAATTCTTGAATTTTTCATGCTCTTCAACTAATGAAATTTAGATTACACTTACAAAGTGAATTCTTGTCAGTGTATCTCTAAAATTTATCTTTAGATGCACTAATGCAGTAATCTATTTATAAGATTCTCAAATGTAAATAAGGATAATGGTAGTGTATAATTCAACACAAAACATGTGGTGTAATGCCCACCAATTTCACCTGCACAAAACCCAAGACAACCAAAGGTTATATTAAGAAACATTACAGAATAATTTTTTTTTTGTAAATCTTATTTGCAACATTAAATTAATTTCTCGGTCCACACCTTATTGTTTTAATTTACATTTAATTAATATTATTTATTTCAATATTGGGTTTATAATCCCCCTTAGCTTCCTTCTTATTTAATTTAATAACACTTCTCAATACATTTTAAAAGTTTAATTATTTTAGGGCAAGGTTTAGACTTACCTCTCCTTGAATTTAATATAATAATTTAATTAAATATTGATTATACACAATCAAATTAATTCCAAAAGTAATGTGACCTAGTTATTTAAATAATAAAGTTTTATTCCACAAAACACAAGGGGTCAAGGCTTTTATTTTAAAAGGTCTCCAATTAAAAATTTGGGTTAGAAAGGTAATTTCACCCCCTACACCACTTGAGTGGCCCCAATTAAAATCTACCCATGTATTTTAATTTAAAATTAATCTCACCCACTTCTCACCTACTTTTTGTAGGGATGAATCTCATCCATTAGATGGATTCATTTGGAGCCCTTGGATTTAGGGATCCAAATAACCCTAAAAATAACTATGAAAGGATCTTTTTCATTTCATTTGACTTATTGTTTCATTTATTTTTGCAGATTTGAAGGAGAAAGGAAGTGGAAGCCATGAGAGGAATCTCAAGCTCATGGAGGAATAAACATTCTTCCATTTTTAATATTCCATTTAAAACCTTTTTCTATGGGTTGTATGTATTTTATTACTTTCTACAATATGCCTTATTTCCATTTACCCCATTGGGCATATGGCATTTTGCCCCATTTTATTGAAATAATGTGAATAGTGCACACACACACACACACATTTTCCTATGCAGCAGTTGGGATATATGGGGGTATTTGACACAGCAATTTTTTCGGACCGTGTAACTTAAATCCGTGGCCAACTATTTGGTACTATATATACATGAATATATATATATATATATATATATATGTACATATATATGTATATATATACACATGTACATGTACACACACACACACGTGTGTGCGTGTGTGTGCACATTACCAAATAGTCTACCGCGGATTTATGTTATTTAGTGTTTATTTGTTTTAGTGGGGGGGAGGTCGCTGAATGCACCCCCCATTCCATAGTATATGGGGTGGGAGTGAGGTTAGAGACCTTCCCTCCCACCATTCTCTCTTATACCCACAAATGTGCAACAGGCCGCAACCTAAGTCAATGCAATGAATTTATTTTTTAGATCTTTTTTTAAGAGATTTCAATGAATATAATATCTTTATAATATATATAATATAAATATATATCTTAAGTACTTATATATTTATAATTCTAAATATATAAATATTTTTTTATATATATATATATATATATTTCTTAATATATTCATTTGGTTACTAATATTACTATATTTATTATTAAATTTAATATTATAAAGATGTATGTTACTAATAAAATTATTAATAAAAAAATATAAAGTATCTATATATTTATATATATAATGGGTAAGTGCAACAAGTTGGTGGACAAAAAAGTTGACATAAAAATATGAAATTCATGTACCGCAATCAAGGGATTGTTTTTTATAGGTTAGGGGATTTCCAAACCTAAAACCATGATTGCGGTCCTCAGAGACAAAATAAAACAGACCTGTGACCCCTCATTTTCCCTATTTTCCCCCTACAAACCGCGATTTGTCATCTACTATTAGCAGTCGAGTTTTGAAAACCCCTTGCAATTGCTCTTTAGACTTCTAGGTCATGCAATTTTAAATGATACCACTAAGACGAAGATGTAAGGCCTCAATTTTTGATCAAACTTATTGAATTTTAGGTTAATTTTTGTGATTTTCATTTCTTTTTCAATTTTTCATTTATGTATACAAA
Organism: Taxus chinensis; assembly: GCA_019776745.2. Classification (NCBI taxonomy): domain Eukaryota; kingdom Viridiplantae; phylum Streptophyta; class Pinopsida; order Cupressales; family Taxaceae; genus Taxus; species Taxus chinensis. The sequence continues at coordinate 577,020,358 of CM034156.1, read as the reverse complement.
CAAACCATTCAACTTCGTCAGGTCATTACTCAGACTCTGTGACACCTAGAGACATCTCGTTCGATCCTTCACCTTATTGCAGCGACCCTCTACAATATTATATCTCATTTTTTTTTTCCATCTCTAACCGGTGCACTCGCTGACTTGTTGTTTGCAAATGTGTGAAATAGTGCAGCTTGAGCCAATTTAAGGTTTTCAAACACTATATTTTGCAAATGGTGGGTCATGGCACCAAACTGACTACGCTAACATGTCCGAGTGGCCAGGTAAATGATAGAGGAGGTGTTATTTCGGTGCGCGCAACAAGGTCTTTTCTCCTGGGATACTTATTTTGGGTGTAGTCCCTTAAGAGCCTCGAGACCAAAAACCCATTCAACTTCGACAAGTGATTACTAGAAATCCATGGCACCTAGAGACATCTCGTTATATCCTACACCTCAAAGTAAGGACCCTCTAAAATATACTATCTCAATTTTTTCCATCTTTGATCGGTGCTTTTGCTGCCATATTGTTTGTAAACGCAGGAAATAATGCAGTTTTTGAGCTCGTGTAAGGCTGTGAAATGCTATACTTTGCAAACGGTGGGTCCTGACATTGAACTGAATACCCCAACATGTCTTGGTGGCTAGGTAAATACTAGAAGAGGCATCATTTTTTATGTGCGAGAAGGTCATTTCTTCTAGGCTACTTCGTTCAGGCTTAGTCCCTTAAGAGACCTCAAACCTAAAAATCGTTCAACTTCGACAAGTGGTTAATCAGACTCCGTTGCACCTAGAGATGTCTTGTTTAATCCTACAACTCAGTGTATGGACTCTCTATGATATACTGTATCAGTTTTTTCCCACCTTCGATTGGTTCTCTCATTGCCTTATTTTTTGCAAATGATTGAAATAGTGTTGTTTGAGTAAGTATAAGGCTATCAAATTCTATACTTTGCAAACGGTGGGTTCTGGCACTTAACCAACTACACCAAAATGTTTGGGTTTCTAGGTAAATGCTAGAGGAGGATTTTTTTGGGTGCAAAACAAGGTCGTTTCTTCTATGATACTTCATTCGTGTGTAGTCCCTTAAGAGCCCTAAGACCAAATAACCTTTCACTTTCGACAGGTGAGTACTTCGACTCCATGGCACCTAGAGACGTCTCATTAGATCCTACACCTTAGCATAGGTACCATTTACAATAGTTTTTCTTGGTTTTTTCCTTCTCCAATAGGTGGTTTTACTTTCGTATTGTTTGCAAATGCACAAAATAGTGCAGTTTGAGCTAGTGTAAGGTTGCCAAATGCTATACTTTGCAAATGGTGGGTCGTGGCACCCAACTTACTGCACCAACATATCTAGAGCACTAGGTAAATACTAAAGGATGCATCATTTTTTTGTTCCACAAGGTATTTGCTTCCAGGCTACTTCGTTCGAGCGTAGTCCCTTAAGAGCCCTACGACCAAAAAACCGTTCAACTTCAATGAGTGATTTCTCGGACTCCATGGCACCTAGAGATGTATCATTGGATCCTACACCTCAGTAAAGGGACCCTCTACAATAGTATTTCTCTATTTTTCTATCTCTGATTGGTGCTCTCGCTTCTCTATTATTTGCAAATGCACAAAATAATGTAGTTTGTGCCATTGTTTGGTTGTCAAATGCTATACTTTACAAACGGTGGGTCTTGGCACCGAACTGATTCTGTAAACATTTAGGGATGTCCTTTTAAACACTTGGGGAGGCATAATTTTAGTTCCCTATACTCCCGTTGCTTTCAGGCTACTTCCTCCAGAACAAAGAACCCCCTCCACAGGTACATAAACCATTGTTAGTTACTTCTCTTTTCTTGTAAAACAATAAAATATTATCTTAGCTTTGAGAATTTAAAATTATCTAGTAAAAGTGCCAACCACATGAAGGTGGAAGCTTTTCTAGAACCACTAACTTGGATAAGAGTGTTAGTCAAAGAAATTTAATTTGAGTCAAAACTGTACTAGATATATACAAAATACACAAATTTAATAAAATATATGAATTTTAATCTAGAACTGAAAAATTAAAAAAAAATTCAAAGAAATTATATATACCAAATGAGGTCATGTAAATTAATTCCAATATTCAACATCATGATGTGAAAGTGGAATTTTTTATGGCAACACTAACCTACATAAAAGTGTTAGTCAAAGAAATTTAAGTTGAATCAAAACCATATCCTAGATATATACAAAATACAAAAATTTATTAAAAATATATGACTTTGAATGATCTGCTTGAAAAATTTAAACCCTTCAAAGAAATTATATATACAAGACGTCGGCATTTCAATTCATTCCATTGACCCATCAAGTTCTAATCTACTTGTAATAGAAGAAGATATTGCTTCATGATATGACTCTCGAACCTTTCAAAGAATCTTGTTATTAGGCCTTCCTCGATATCTAAACAGTTAAATATTTGTCACTAGAACTAGATTTGAATATAAGAGTATTTTCTTGTGTGTCTCAAAGTCTGTAATCACCCAAAAAGAGGAATTTTTATAATGGATACCATCAAAGTCAAGTTCGAGTAACTACCACTAACCATGTAGAGTACTCAATATCTTTGCCATCTATAATAGGAGAAGTCAACAACTTTTTTTCCTTGATGCAACAACATAAGAAATAGTCTATTCCTTCTTCATTGTATTTTGTCGCAATAAATCCAAACACATGTCCTACACAAAAAAAAAGGTTTCAACTCAAATTAAAAGTAACTATTAATTTCAATGGACAAATCAATACAAAAATTGTAAATAACCATTTGTCTTGTTGCATAAAAATTGAAATTTTTTCAAGTCCTTGGATGTTGAAACATTATCTAGAGAAACTAGTCGTAATGCTTGTGGAGGTTGATAACTAGGAAGTGGAGTTAGAGGCCTACAAATCCATTCATCCACCCAATCTTGTAAATCACACTCAACAGTGAAAAATTATATACAAGATGCAAAAAAACAAGCCAACTTTCTTATTCATGTGGTTAATGAAGTAGCGTCTGAGCTACAAAATGAGTGTGTATCACTGAACCCTGTGAGTTTCATACAATCCTCGTAGTTAGCAATTTTTTTGTTCCTCTATCAACTTAAACTCCAAATATGTAACACACCCATCTTGATGTGCATCTTACTCATCCAATAAAACATTCATGCATTATTAAATTGAGATGTGAAATTATCTGACCATATATAATGTTGATTGAAGCAGATGTCCCTATGAGACAAGTTTCTATAAAATAATTGGAAATGCCCTTGCACAAATTCAGTAGAATGAGTATGATCATCACTGATATAAAAGTGGTAATCTCTTTAAAAAAAATTATTTTTCTCTGTACTCTTAGGAGAAATTTATAAAGTTTTTATGCACAAAAATTGTAACCTATAATGAGTTGTAATATTATGATTGAACCTACATTTTTTGTTGCAATGTGTAATTCTCTACAAAATCAACCACTGAAATAATATTACCAATAAGAAATGTTTCCTTTCATATCTTAATTTTTTTATCCAACCATTGAGTGCTATGTGTATGCCTAGCATATTCATAAACAATTTCATCCTTAATTTTTTTTTTTCATAAATTGAAAAACATGCATATGTTCTATAACTAGCACACACCATTTAAACTCATTTCCATCTTTCAACTAGTATGGTACTGATTTATATTTATCAAAATCAACTAAATTATGTCATATTGCACCTCTAGTTTGCTCATGGATGTAACTTTGTAATTTAGGTAAATCGTCGCATGTACCACAACTTCCATCTAAACAATCCTGACTATAAAAAAATTGTCCAACTCTCTTTCAAAAAAATATCATAGGTATGAAATCCCTGGAAGATATTGGTGGAGCTTGAACACCACATTTTGATAACATAGTTTCAGAATGAAAATTAGAACAAAATGTACACATTTAGCATATTGCATCAAAAATTCAACATGTTTCCTACAACAACAAGTTGTGTGAGCGTGGTTGATTTTCACATAGAATGGTTTCAACATTTCAAAAAAAATGTTCACTAATTTTATTTTCTAGATGCTCCTATTCAAACTTACAAAAAAAATTGAGTTTGATTCATATCTAATAAATGTTTTAGATGTTGTTGAAATTCATAGAAATAGCTCTCTGTTTTACAATGTTGGTACCCAATTAATTCTCCTTAAGAAGATGAGAAGCATCACAGATTTGACAGGAAGCTTAGAGAAAATTAGATCATGTTGTGTGTCTTTTGTAGCTGGGGAAGAAATGCAGCTTCCTCTTTGTCATTGAGATGTAGAGAAATAGATACCACCCTTAAGAGGATTTGATCTATCCTCACTACTTTATGGTTGTGCCTTTCAAAAAAGGTGAGAGGACCGTTTTGTAGCCTACTATTTTGTGGAGGAGATGGATATTTCCTTCCTTGTAAAGTTATTAAGAATACCTTTAATAAAATATGATCAAAAGAACAAAACCTAACTCTCACGAGTTGTCACCCTATATAATGTAGATATTTTCTAAGCAAGGTTCAGGCCACTAAAGACAATGAAAATATGATCGTTTCTATATGTTTTGGTAATATAAACTATGTATTTTTGCACACACATGACAAACATGGATAGTATGGTTAAGACTAGTTGCTTTTAAATGAATTTTTTAGTGGGAGGCGAGGCAGGATGAACTTGATTCGCCAGATCTTTGAGAGCTCTTACAAAAATGGAAGGCTTGATCAACATAATGGTTCAGAATAGCTAAAATGTTCCTTTAAACCAGAAGGTGTGCTTTCAATGGAGGCCCAGATCAACATGTTTTCACACAAAATTTAAGAATCCAAAATGAAGGCTCAGATTGAAAAACTTAATTGAACACTATCAACCTCTTTTTTATCATGCCTAAGATACCCTCAAAGGATAATAAACAATCTTATCATCATGCTAGGAGTACAATTATTTTAAATTTGTTTATTTCACCATCAAATGAAATATCTTCTAATAAATGAAATTGAAAATGCCACCAAACTATCACAAGGATAAGATCTTGTGTGATTCACAGATATTTCAATGTAAGATTGTAATGGGAACAAGAAAAACTATTTGCAGACATTCAGAAATGAAGCAGACACAATTTTACCCAAAGTCAACACAGATTAGCTCAAATTGGATTAAACTCATCAGCAGGGGAAAGTTTCTAGAACAATCTTAGAGCTTGTCAATGGCTGTACACTTGCATCCACCTTAACATCATCAAATTTAACACAAAATAAATAAACATGTTCCTCAAATGGCTTTCTCAGAAAGATAGGCTCTATCAAAATTTTCTCTTAGGAAAGTGACTTCTGACCTCTAACACTCCAACCATTTGCAATACAAGTTCATGTAATTTATAAATTTTTAAAAAAAAGTTCCCCCCCCCAAAAAAACATTCAAAGCACCATCGCCTGTTGCGATTTTGATCGTGACCCCCCAGAATCAGATCTACAAAAATTTGTCACACACATCAGAGGGAAAATCTCTTGGAATATTTATAACATTCAATCCTTTCATCTGGTAAATCATGCATCATCTTATGCACCAACTTATTCCTCCTCCAATCCGTCAAATCTGGTTCTTTGTGTGCCAAGGAAGGAAAGATCAGAAAATCAGATCTAACAAAACAGTCAGATCAAATTTTAATGGTAAAAGAAATTTAAATAACTTCCCTACCAAAACATGATATAAAATTAATTCTCCTCTTCATTTGACGTGCATGAGATGTCAAGAAATGATAAAAATACATTAAAAAATTACATCCCGAGGAGCTTTAGAGAGAAAGGAAACATCATATACAAATGCACAGGTGCCATCGATTTCCCTTTTGAATTTGGACCATCCACATGGGAGATCTGATTCAAAACGGCCTTGGGGGTCTTTTTAAGCTTTTAAAATTTTTGGAAAAAATGTAAAAATATTCATTTTGCTCTGCCCCTCCACCTTGAAAAATGGGTTTGATACGTTTCCCAATGTGGGTCCCAGCAGAACCATGCTTCCTTTTTTTTAAAATTTAACCCTTTTCTTCACAAAAATAAAAAATTCCAAATTTCCCCCGGAAGCCTGTCTCCCCGCCTTTTGAATTTTCAAACTGCCACATGTCTCAATGGCGCATCTTGAGATGGTCCCCAAAAGTAGAGACCCCAATCAAGCGCAGACTCAACACGTGTCTCGGTCCGGTAGAGTCTTTAAAAATTTGAAAGTTCAGCAGAAGGTGCCATGTGTCTAGGGTTTGAGGATGTCTCCTTTGGCTGTTGAAAATTCTGAGTGAAAGGAAGAGTGAGAGAAAAAGCCTCCAAGTGTCATCCTGATGCTTCTTCAAAATAAAACTAAGGGATCGGTCCCTAAACATGTGTGCCCTCTCCATGTGTCTTAGGGATTTTAGGAAGTTGCTTGAAAATTCTAAGGAAGGCTTGACGGAAACCTCCATGTGTCTTTATAGTGAAAATTCAAGATGGTCCCCAAGAATGGAGACTGTGAAGGAGCGTGGGCTCACCACATGTCGTAGGCCTTAGAAAAAGTCTTTAAAAATTTTAATTACAGAGCAGAGCCCACCACGTGTCCACAACCCACCAAAATTGTACCAACTGCATAAATTTTTTTCTAAGTCTGAGCAAAGCAGTGGAATCCTCCACGTGTCCTCCCGACGCAGCTCTAAGGTCAAACCAAAAGGTGAATTTTCAAAAGAGCGTCGTTCCTCCACATGGAGAAGTTTTGGGTCGAAGCAAGCCATAGAATTTTTATAGTGCCCCGCTGAGCCGCATCCAACAAAAAGAGAAAAATTTTCCACTAATGCAGAGATTTAAAATTGATGAGAGAAACACACCCATCAAGTCGTAAAAATGCAGGGTAACCACTGTCTGAGCCCAGAGATGAAATTTTCTTTAAGAGAAGGATTTCGAAAGAGTTGCTAACAGTTTTCCACTTTAGATTATTGCTACATTGAATCCATGTATGCAATTAAATACTATGAGGTTATAAATTTGGGATAACAACACACGACCGCAGAAAGGATTTGAAGGGAAGAAATAAGCCCGAGGATTTACGAATCCAAGTAATAGACTGCTAGATATGGTTAGAGGAATAACTATGAGCTAAGAAGTGTTAAGAATGTATTAATACAACCTCGACCATGGATTTGACCATGTTACAATGGTTGGAGGACAGAGCTTTTTTGGGGGGGAGGGGGGTAGACAACTCACAATTAATAGAAAAGGTGAGAAAACATGAGGGATTTCAATGAGTAATAGTTTGTTGAGGTTAGACTCCTACTATATGAGGACCAACATTGTGTAAAACATCTATTTTATTAGATGAAACTCTAGTGTTATCATGTAATAAATTAAATTAGAGAAGTTTACTACTGTGTTTACATCAGATATATCGTTTAATCTTTACAATCGGTGATCTAGCGAAATATTTCATTTGATAGCAAAGAATGGATGGCTTGTATTGATGTGTTTGAGTGAATATTATGGGTTTTAAGGGGATTTCATTAGTGTATTTATTATTACCGTGTATGCAACATTCGACTATATATTCATAATCCATATAGATTAGTTCATGTCTATACATGATGTCGCTTACAACACTAATAGCAAGTACACCATGCACAAGTTTTGTAACTATCTCTTATGTGATCATCTTGACAGGAACATTGTGATGTTCATCATAAAGGTTTTGTGCAATTAGTAGAGTGTTATGATTCAACAAGAAAAAGAGAAAACCTTGTCAAAAGTGTCCTAATGCGTGTTTAATGTGGTATCTCACTTGAAACGTTCTTGTATCCAACTAGATCCAACATCGTGAGATGTTTCAGTTTGAGTAAAACATTTGAAAAGGTGGTTGGATCCCAAGTTTCATTGGCTCTTGGAAAATCTACTGACTATTCACTCACGCCTCTGGAAAACCAGCATTGAAGATTCAGATATTGGAAGCACCTAAGTTTCAAGTGAAAGGGAAAATCCATTGCACAGTTCTGATTACGTAGAGATTTTTTTGAAATGGTTAATTCATGCATATCTCATGTTTCTTGTCTACAGTTTCAACCTGAATTTTCCTGATTCACATTTACATTGTCACCTTCAATTTCAACATCAACTACATCACGAATATTTAATTATTCTTCAACATTGACGGTAAAAACATCTTAATCATGAGTATTTTTAATTCATCTTCAACATTGAAAGTAGAAACATTACCCGGTTCCTCATTTCTTACAATAGTAGGGGTTGAAGATGAACCTCTTCTTCATTCACGAAGATTCCACATTCGCTCAGCATTTTGAAATATTTTTTTTCTCAAATTTGTCTAGTGTTTTTTTTACTTATTGACTTCGTTTCTTGTCTCCCATGATGTTTTTCTTCTGGTGATAAGAAAAACATGCAGAAAGTGAAATAATTTCACAGTAATTCATACAGTAAGGTCAAACAGTAAAAATGAAATGGTAATTAAAACTTTGGGATGCATGTAAATATGATTTTCTAACCATGACCATGCTTTAAAAATCATGATCACAATTTATAAAGCGTGATTATGGTTTATAAAATTGTAATCACGGTTTTATCTGTATCATCAAATCCGATCCTCAAGGCTCAGGAAATATTTGTTTTCCCCCAACCAAAGCTATGGGAGGTCATTATGGCATGTAGAAAGTCAAAAAAATCATATTTTCTCTTCCATGGACTTGAACCATGCTGAAATTATTTAAAACATCTCATAAAACTGGTGTCATTGTGTAGGGGACACTATTAGCTTCGTAGAAATATTGATTTTAAAGGGAATAGAATAAAATAAATATCATTTTATATTTTTTTACTAATAGTAGGTATTTAAGACATTTTTTCCTACGAATGTTCATGTCTCTAGTTAAGATTGTAACTTTTGTTTCACTTATCCAAATGTGATAAAACCTATACCATCCCAAGCATGACAAAATTTTATACATGTTAAAAAGTATTTTTTATTTTATTTTAATAATTTTTTTTATATAGTTATGGTGGGCAAATGGAAAGTGTTGCATTTTCTAAAAAAAATTTGGACCACTTTCATGGAAAAATCATAAAAAAAAATAATATCTCGAAAAAATATAAAATAAAATCAATCCCAAGATAGACAGCGACATAAATTTTCACCCAAAGCAAAAAAAAATAACAATATTTGGTCATCAAAATCATAGGCAAATGGACTACAATATTTAGCAAGCTCACTAGCTAATTTCCTCATTCTATCTAAACCATTTCATTTATTAGAAGTGCAAGCAAGTAAACATATAATTTAAGTGTTGACAGAAATACAATATCCATTTTTCGTTATAACCTCATATCCTTCTTTTCATCTTTTTCCAATATTACAACAATGGTCTTAAGTCAACGTAAAACTTTCTCTTAAACTCGCTTCATTTTTTTTATATACAACAATCTAACTCCTCTTTCCAACAAGAAATTGATTAATTTTCAAGCCTTATATTTATTTACAAAGAGGACTAATATCACAATTTGAATAAACAAGACAAGTAAGAGCTTTAGTTCTAAAATACAAGATTACAAGCACTACATAAAAAATGGAGGCAACATGATAAAATCTTTCCAAGAGGATTCTTGGTCCTTTTCTCCAAATGCTACAAGAAACATGGTTCCTCATTTGAGCTCCACCTTCACCCAAGATTTAAACACCACCACCCCCAAAATAGGGGAGTAGGCAATACTTCATGTCTCAAGTTTTTTAGTGTGCCTAAGTGTCCAAGATTTTGAACTTCCACTCTGATACCAAGTTTAACGCCTGTTAAAACAACCCACTTGGGACTCAAGAACAACCTAGGATTAGTTAGAAAAATTATGGGATAATTTTTTTGTATAAAAGTGTCTGCTACCAGGTTACAAAATAACAGTTTCCACAAGTAAGGTTTAGAGGCCAAATAAAAATCTTATATCATATCTTTCCCATTACAACATTATTAAATTTACAGGGTCAAAACATAGGGTTAGAATAATCACTAGGATTAAGAGGGCAATTTCTCACTCTCCCACCCTCTGATAAGATTAATAGATTCAAACTATTTTTATCAAAACTAACGCACATAACACCTTCTAAAAACATTTACACTAGATATTAAATTTTCTCACCTTTCCAATGATATGAAGAAGTCCTCCTAACTCCCTGTAATTCAAAAGTTATGGGTCAGCGGACCTTGGGAGGAAAATTTTCCCAAGGCAGGTCGGCGGGCCTAGGGTTGAAAATTTTCCCCAGGGGCAGGTCTGCAGGCCACAGAAAGAAAATTTTTCCTAGAAAATGATTTGGGATGGTGGGGCTAGGGATGAAATCTCATCCCAGACGAAGGCCGATGGAGCCGTGGGAGACATTTTGGAAAAACTTTCCTGCTTGGGGGAACCACCTTTGCACCTGCGCGCCTGCAAGTCTACAAGTCCGCAAGGGACACGTGGCACGTCGTAAGCAACCATGGGGGAAGGGGTGGTGGGGATAAAATAATTTTAATTCCGAGAAGGGAGAAAAGGGTAAAATTCACCCGCACTTCCGCTGACACCTTGTGATGTCACGTGGCAGATCCTAATTAGCGGTAGCCTGGAAAAGTTTCCAATTTTAATTTCACAAGCACCAAGGTTAAAAGGGATTACATGCCTTTGACAGAACCTCATTAAGCCATGTGGCAACACCTAATTGGCTGCGGGTCTACGGGGACGCGGGGGAAATGTATAAATTGTTTTTCCCAATTTTTTTTTTGAACTTAGATTGTTTTGATCAACAATAATGTTTGCGGGTCAATGGAGTGGTGGGGAACTTCGTGCCTTAATATTATTTAGGAAAAAAGTGCAAAAAGGAAGCATTTAGCCCACAAGTCCACCCCAAGAATATATTATTAATTAAATTTGATGGTTAGAAAAATTTTGAAGCCAAAATGAAGTGGAACTTCAGAAGGCTATAAATTTTAACTAGGAGCTTTGTTTTTGGCAAATGAGGAATTTTTGGAAATATCTCAAATTCATATTTTCACAAAAACCTTAATATTTAAATTTTTGATGGAGTTTGAAGGGTAAATTTTAATAAAACCTATTTCTATCACTTAAAATGTGAACTGGACTATTCAACTTACAAACTTTGTCTGAATTTTCCATAATTCCTTCTCAACATGCCAAATAGGCATGGAGGAGTTTTCCTAGAATATTTTTGGATAGATTACAAGGGTTAATTTTATTGGTTGATTTACATTTCAAAAATTTCCCAATTTGACAACAATGAATGTGAAATTGTTTGAGCCCGAATTGAAAGGTTCTATGGAAATTCCTTAAGTATTTTTGTTTTCTTCGGATCGTTTTAATCCCAAAAGTTCCATTGGTATTTAAATTTATCTTTCCAATGTTGCAAGGTCACTCTATAATTTTTGGATAAAAAATATTGCAAGTAAATAGTGAAATAAAGGATGTAGTTTATACTTGATCTTAAACAAATCCAGGTTTCCTTTACCAACTTGATATATGAAATTTATTCCCAATCCAATGTAACATATGAATTTGGTTTTTTAATTTTATTTTCAATTAAATTATTCAAAATAAAATGTATAGTTATGATTTCTAAATCATGCACTTCAAAAGAACATAGCAATATAACATTTCTTCTTCATGTGTATCTACTTTTCAATTTTCCAACCAGAGCTTTTATACTATATTTCAAATGCATATTTCCAATGAAAACAAAATCATTTGAGCAAGGTACACAGATTCTATTAATTCAAATGAATATTTTGCGACTTCTTCCCGATTTATTTTATGAATATAACATATAGAATGGATATTTTTCTTTTTTGTTCAGAGAACTGAATAAAAGATATATTATTCCACAATTAGAACTACTTTCATAACTAAAATAGAGTAAACTTTGCATCATAGATAATATGCAATGTCATTCACTTCAAAGTGGGAAAAGGCTACAATAAGAAATAATCTCAAAAAGGTCTATCAAATTTGTCTTTTTCCTATGCTCCAGTACAGCAACATGAATATCCTCCATTTTTTCAGTTTGATCACAACAAAAGCAGCGAGAAAGGCAATGCTCTCCACCCAACCAAGACATAAAATGAAAAGGAAAAGCCATCCTTCTTCATTGTCCCCCGAGCCCCAACCATAATCCAATAAGAAATGTGTTTCAACTAATGGAAACAATAGGCTTCCACAACACACATACAAATTCATATTTAAAACACAGTCCAGAACAAAACTGCATTTTGTAACCACAAATAAAAGACAACAAATAACAAAAACTCAAGCTTCCTCATGCAAGCGAAAGGAGAAAGAAACTATGAGGTATACTGCTTATGCCTCCCAAAGGGAAAACGGTATCACACACCCGATAACAAACCACAAAAACATATCATCAAAAACCCTGAAATGCCCTTATGCCTCCCCCAAGTACCCCTTATTCCTCTCATTTCCTTCTGCCTCCCTAACCTATTATGGAACCCCATAACGAGTAATGAAAGCTATTTATTTTGCAAGGTGGAACCCAAATCCCAACTCCCTCCATAATGATACCTCCCCATAACACTTATGTCTCCCCAAAATAATCTCCATAGTCTTCTCCTACACCTTTCCTAGGCCATCTACCCAACCAGTCAATGAATAAAACAACACATTCACACACTCAACCATTCACATAAGCATAAAAATTACAGAAGAACATAACAAGAGCCAAGATCTTACCTTTCCATGATGGAGTTGTTCCAAGTTCAAAAACAACAAGCTTTATTCCAATGCAAGCAATCCAAAATATCCTCCAAGCACAAGCATTCAACAATATTCAAACCCCTCCAAACCAAGAAATCTCAAACAACAAAATCATTCACCCAAGAATGAATCATTACAAGGTTAAGTAACCCAAAAAAAAGAATGGGAATTTGAATATATAGAAGAGGGAAGAGAAGAGGAGGAGGTGGATCCATGTAGGATGCCACATCATCACACATCCTCAACTCACACACCCAAGTCAAATTCATTTTCCAAGGCATATTAAATATGTGGGTGAATAATATGACAGATTACTTACTTACACACTCCAAAACAAGCCCACACTTCAAAGGACTAAAATTAAAACATGTAAGAAAAGTGCAATTAAATTTTTCAACTTTACTTAGAAAAATGCATAATGAAAAAGTCTAAATTCAACTCTCCAACCATAGGTATGGTTGGTAAATAAATTTAAGAGGTATGGGACAAGTTTAACTTATCCCACAAGCCTCCAAGGAAAAATTCAAATTTCCAAGAAGGTGGAGTGTTTCATACTCTAAAATCAACTTACACATCACTTACACATCTCTTACAACAATACACCAAGACCAACAACTCTATTAATTACATTCTCTAATCACAATTTAATTAAATAATGAAAAGGGAAAACACATCACTTATAAAACACATACAACATTAACAAAAGACCAAATAAAAGAAAAGCATAAAGTCCCTTGGTCACATTCGAAGGTGATTCCCCTCATGGGAATCCCTAACAAATCCCCACACAAAAAAAAAAGAAGTTTTCCATGGTGACCTTGTTCAATTCATCTAGAATTCTCATGTGGGCAGTCTCCAATCCCTCGAGTTTTGTTGTGATATTTTTAACCTACAAAATACAAATACCTCCTTCGTCCTCATGGTCGCATAAGAACATCCAAAATGAATATAAATATAATTCCAAAACCATATATACATATGAATCACAACATCGTCAATGCAAACAACAATATCATTTGCAGTTTTAAGACCAACTATGTGATCATCAAATTAATTTGACTTTCTAGGTTTACTCAAAATATCTTAATATCACATGTCTGAACCACATTTATAATATAACCATGTCAAACAATATATCTAAATCAATATATAAAAAAGTTTTCAATAATCATCATACACCACATATGAATCAAGGTCTACACAATAAACCATGATCTAACATCTAACATCATACTAAATCAAACTATAACAATGTCCATAATATAGTCAACAGTATCAGGATCAATATCACAAGGTGTCAAAGGGAAGTGAGCCCTACATCCCCCTCCCCTTAGACTCATCTTCCTTCTTGAAGTCACTGGAACATATGTGGGAACTGAACTCGTAGCAATGTAGCATCCTCCTATGTAGCTAAAATCTCATCGTATTTGTCCCACTGCACCCGGACCTGATCAATCTCTCTACCTTGAAGGCCTAGGGTTCTACGATCTATAATGCGAATGGGCTCCACCGTCACCTACCCCTGATCCTGCACCTGTAATGATGTCCAATCTAGCACATGAGAAGAATATGTAACATATCTCTTAAAAACTAAAACATGAAACACATCATGGATGCGAGACAAACTAGGTGGCAATGCTAGATGGTAGGCCAAAGGGTCGATACTCTCCAAGATCTCAAAAGGACCAAAACATCTAGGAGCTAACTGAGAACCTTTTCCATAATGAATAGGGATTTGATGTGGCTAGACACGAAGGAAAACCTTCATGCCCACATTAAAAATATAGTTTTTCCTATACTGATCTGTGTACTTCTTCTACTCAAAATTCCCCTCTCTAACAAGAACAAATTTTGAAAATTTTGAGTCTAAGTGCTTTTTTCTGAGATACCCAGGTCGTGAAGTCGAAAGAATCTAAGTTTTGGGTCATTTTGTAAGTATTTCGGGTCTGTCGGAACTTTCTGTCCCACCTGTCCCAAGTACGAAAGTGCAAGTTGTTCCCCGATCGGCCGAAATCCCCGAAACTGTCCCATTCTCGGGCCCGTCGGAACTTTTTGTCCCAAGTGTCCCAAAACTTTTGTGCGAGCTTTCCCATTTTCGGCCGAAACTCCCGAACCGCGTACTTCGCACCTTTTTGTCCCAAATATCCCAAAGTCAAAAGTGCGAGCTTCCTCTTTTTCGGCCGAAGCTTCCTAGTCGCGTACTCCGGAATTTTCTGTTCCAAAAGTCCCAAGTCCAAATGGGCCTGCTGTTCCAATTTCGGCCGAAATGCCTGAACCGCGTACCTCGCGCATTTTCGTCCCAATTGTTCCAAAAGCTTTTGTGCATTCTCTCTCCATTTCGCCCGAGCCGCGTGTTTCGCGCATTCGCGTCTCACCTGTTCCAAGCGTACCAAGTGTCATTCACACTTAGCTTTTCCCGCTCATTCCGAATATGACGCTCTTTCAAATTGGTGGTGGTGTATTCAATGCGCATTAAATTCATTCCGCTCCTCAAACGGCTATATAACCAAGCATACCACCTTCGCATTTTTCACATTGCTTTCTTGCTATCATTTGCTCAAACCCTTGCAATCTAGTTCCCTTTGCAAATTCCTTCCAGAGTCTGGGTCGCAGCTCCGAATCTATCAATATGAAGATCAAGTTTCAGGGACAGGAGCAAATTTCTCCACTTGAGTCTGCCGTTAGCAATATCGGAGACAGTGAAGCTCGTCATCTCGACTTCGGCGATTTTTGGTCAAGAATGACAGATGCAAACCCTACGCCGATGGCACAGATGATTAATGATAGCGGTTTGGCTTTCGCCGGAGGTTTCCCTATCTCAGTGCAGTGTGCTGATACGGTACTTTCATGCGGAGCTCACTTCGACCCCGACTCGAGCGAATTGACAAATGTACACGGGGAGCTCATTGCCAAGCTGGACGCTGCCGCCATTGGAGCTGCTCTGAGGATTCCGGAGATGGACAATGCCATAGTCGTCTCTCGGGATCAAGCACAGGCCATGTTCGACCAAGACAGTGATAAATATAAAGCTCGAGTGGCGAGGTCTTGGTTGAAGAACCCTAGGAAAGGAGCTTCTCGTCTGACCAAAACCCTCTTCCGGGCGGATTTCAATGAAGAATTGTCAGATTTTATAATCCTGCTGGCTCGGGTTATGGGTTTGCCCTCAACCAATGAGTTTCATTTCTGGATGTGCCCGCTCATCAGCATGGTGTGCGAGGGAACGCAAAACATCAATTGGGCAGAAATCATAAGCATGAATTTGGCCGAGCAATTATCCAATGTGCAACAAACAAAGAAGTTCTTCATGACTTCGTATCTGATGTATACCCTAGCAGCGTCACGGCAATGGTTTGGCTTTTCCTACATTGATGCGCACAAAGACGATCCAGTGTACGCCTATTGCCCGCAGTTCACCCTAGAGACCAGCAATCGGAATTTCAGAAGGGTCAATGATGCCTTCACCATGTACGTGGTCAGATTGCTCGAAGGTGACACTGCCAGGAGGTTTTCAGACGAAGCTATGAACCTGATATCACAATATGGAGCCTATTTCATTCAGTTCAGGAAATTCTCTTATATCAGGCTTGCTGGCTATGAGAACACTCCTCTGCGGCTTCCCATGTTCTGCAACGACAAAATGGCCTTGATTGAGATATGCAGGCAACTGGACAAGTTGCACAGAACTTGCAGAGACAAGAAGATTTCTGGCTTACACTTTCCCATCTCTCTGGGAAACTACACATGCAAAACGGCCCTGGATGCTCAGAACGTAGAAAGAGCCCTGGTCCCTATCACTGTTCATTTCTTCAAGCCAAGAACCTGTTTTGACTTGAAGAAGTTCATTGAAAGGAACATCAAGATAGTCTATCATCACAGGGCAGATACAGAAGACTACTGGGCCGACTGTGCAGATGATTTTGAAGCCAGAAGAAGGCATTGTGGCAGGTTCTCCCTGCAATTGATCCAAGAACTCAGTCTGTACCAAGTTCCTGAAGGTCTCCAGGATGACAATTCTGAGCTATATTCGTATGAATACGAAAATGTGATTAAGCACACCCCTCTGGAGGACCTGGATTGGAACAGAAAAGAAAGAGATGATCTGGCTGAGATTATTGCCCCAGTCTTGATCAGAACTAGGGTCTGGTTCAGTAAGAAGATCCGAGAATTCAAGAGGCACTCAGGAGAATCCAGCTCCAAAGATGATTCGACACCCATAAGGGAAGCATCAGTTCCAGAGTCTGGGACACCAGTGAAAACCCCTCCTGCCTCAATAGCTCAGGGACTTGTAGGATCTACTCCTTCTCCATCTACCCAGGTATACAAGAAGAAACTCAAAGAGGTAAAGAAGGAGCCTGCAGAGAATGACCCTCCAAGAAAACAGGCAGAGTTGCCTATGGGGCCAGAGAACATCATCGTTCTCAGTGAAAGTGAAGACAGTGAGGTGCCAATTCCTGCAAGTGTTCCTGAAAATCCAGCAGATAAAGATAAAGAAGTCCAGAGCACCGAACTTCCAGGTACTACTGATTCTTCTGCCGCCATTACCTCCAGTGTTCTGCCTACATCTCAGCTTGAGTCAACAGCTGCACAGACCTTGAGTGTCATGAGCTCCCTGTCTCTTGGTCCCCTTGCTTCTCCTGCAGATTCTTCTTCCTCTTTTGCTTGGGTGCAACCTCTGGTTGATAAAAGGAAGAGAAAATCCTCCTCTCAAAGCTTGGGACCAAATTTTGATGCTGTAGCAGCCTTGTTGGGCACCACTCCTTCTCGTGCCAAGAAAGCCAGAACTACTTCCAGGATTGTGTCGGATGCTCGAGGTCAGCAATTCCTGGAGATTGCTAAGCCCACAGTAGACAAATCGGAATCAGAGTTGCTGACATCCGACTTGGAGCTTTCAAGGATCCCTATGGGAGAGTCTACTCCTGAAGGTGAGATTCATAACCTCCAGGAAACAGTCACCAGAGTCATTGGAAGGGTAGAGAAAGGGCAGCAGACGATTGAACAGCTGGAAGAACAAGCCCAAGTTCTCACGAGTTTTATCAAGTCACTCTTGTCTAAGGACAAAGTTTTAGACCCCACTCCCTTGACTGCTCTACCCCCTCCTGTAATTCTAAGCCAAGATGAAGTGCAAGAAATTAAAGATATGCACAAGTATTCTGTCTATGGTAGAGCTATCGAAGCCATGGTGGATGACATGCTTGTTGCCGGGCTAAACTTCATCGACGAAGCTTTTAAGCTACATGGAAAGGTAGACAAGTTGCAACATAAACTATCCTCTACCATTGAGGTTATGAATAAGGAGCTTAAACTTTGGGGCAGTTGCATTGTAGACCTTCGCCTCATGGGACAGACAGATGAGAACATCTTACTGGCGAGTAAGATTTTCGATGATGCCGAAGATAATCTATCAAAATCCTGGGTCTACAGTGTAGAGTGGAAAATCAGAGTCCTGGAAGAAGCTGTAGGAGAAATGAAGAATAGCTGGCAAAAGGGAGAAGCTTTCAAGACGCTAGCAGCTGCTGCTTTCAAAGATATGCATTGTCATCTTCAGGATGAAAACTCTGGCATTCCCTCGTCCTTGCAAGAAATCAAAGCTCAGTTCAGAGCTTTTGTCAAAGATAATCTTTTCAAGGAAGACTCCATCTCTAAAGACAAGATAAAGGAAATTTGTTCTCTCCAGTCTGCCATTGAAGAAGCAAACAAAGACTATCATACTCACGTCGAGTTTGATAAAGAGATGGAGAAATGCCTGGGATTTTGGACTCAGTCTGCAACTAACACATCAGTCCCTCGTGGCAGAGATATAGCTGAGTCATTGAAGAAGTTCAGGCAGCGGATTCTGAAGACAGTGGGTCCCTCCCAGTAGCCGGCCACCTGTCTCCTTCTCTCTCCTTTCCTCTTCTTTCCTTTCTTTTCGTATTCGTTGTAATTAGTTAAGGTATTGCAACCGGCAATACTTAACTATTCTTTATTTAAAAGAAACGGTTACAAGACGTAACCGACTTGTAAGCTATATAATGGCCTTTCCACGCCATTTTGAAGGAGGAGGAAGAACTTGGCATACTCTCGAAATTGTAAATAGATCTTGAACGTATCAATACAAAAGGGCTTTTCTTTTCATTCTCTATCTGAATCTCTGTATCTCTGTGTTTTCCTTTAGTATTGTGAAGATTATTTTGTACCTAATTCGTTAGTCTTGCTGATTGCTTTTGCAAATACAGTGATCTTGCACGACCAAGAAAGAACTTTGTGTCTTTGATTAATGAATCTGAAGAAGGTCGTTGAAGAACTTTGTGTCTTTAATCTTATTCAGCTAATACAAATAATCTTGTTCCAAATTCCCTGCAACTTCGCACTCGTAAAGAATTATTCTGTTATCTATAATTCCAAACGTTTGCTATTCTGCTTATCTTCGTACCCTCTTTCCTCAGCCCGTTTGTAACTGATGATCTTTGTGGAAAACATTTTCGTGGTATCCAAGTTCAACCATAAAATGACCTTCTGTATATTTGTAAATAAGTTCGTGTCTCAATAAGGGAACCTCTCCCATTAAAGAGGAGGGACTTCTTGTCCCCTGACTGTTGCTCTTCTAAAAAGTCCTATTTGAAAACCAACAGTTTTTGGCGACTCCGCTGGGGAAAATCGCATTCCAGTACTATAATTTTTTTTCGATCATCCTTTGATCTGGCGACTCCGCGTTTCACTCGAGGGAGAAGGGCCCTTGGTATCGAAGATTCTCAGTTTCAGCTTTTGGAGCAACAGGGTTTTCCTTTCCCTTCAAATAGAAGAACTCGTTCAACGAGCACTCCACCTGTTCGAGAAAGAAGTCCTTCAGAGCCTGCTAGTCCTAATCTACAAGCTTTAATCCTTGCTGGTGTTACAGTTCCCCTCAGAACCGTATTTCCAAGAAGAATGGCACAAGTACCATGGGGTCAACGTGTCGGGCCCCTGGCCCTCACTCAGCCTTTGCATGAGTTACCTAGAGGTAACCGAAAGAACTTCCCCAAATTCAGAGGCGACGGCAAAGTGCACCCTGATGAGCATATTGCAGCCTTCATAGTTGCGTGTGGAGTCTTGGGGGTTGAACATGAAGATGTCTCAGTAAGACTGTTCGTCGAGACGTTACAGGACAATGCTGCTGACTGGTTCTATCACCTTCCGGCTGGTGCCATCATCGACTGGAATACCATGAGAACTCAGTTCGAAAGCCGTTTCAAGCCGGCAGAAGATGTGCATGCACTGCTTGCCCAGATTTCTCAAATAAAGAAAGATCCATCGGAACCCATGAGAGAATTTGTGGCTCGGTTCAACAGACTGATCAACAAAATTCCTGTGAATACTCGGCCGGTTGATCAAATCCAAAAATGTTTCTTTTTGAATGCCCAAACGCCTAAAGTCAGTTATGCTCTAAGAAGGGCTAACCTTGGAACGTTAATACTGGATCAAGAACTGGCTGTTAGTGTCGAGGATGACCTAATCATGTCAGGGAAGTTGAAGAGAGATCCTCCCAAATCTAAATCTGCTGCTTCTTCATCTTCCACTTCTGGACCCAATACTGATCCATTAGTCCAGAAACTTGCAAATGATCTGGTAGCTATAAAGAAACAATTAGCTCAGCATGCACCGTATGCAGATGTTCCTAGAAGAAATTTTCAACCCAGAAACCGTTTGCCAGCTCCCCACACAAGATTGGCACTTGAAGGACCTCCCGTCAAAGTTCCTGTGAATGCAACTTGCGAGGTCGAAGAACCAGAAGATGATAATGAAGCTTGTGAGGAGTTCTTGGAGGAATTCGATGATGAGGCAGAAGAACCCGAGGGATCTCGAGTCAATTTCTTTACCACTGAAGGCATTGATGATGCAGATGACTATGATGAAGTGGTAGCAGATATGAACAGCGAATCCTTCGCTGTCATGACTCGGGAACAGACGCATCAGAGGGAAAAGGTGACACAACCCCTGAAGAAGTCCAAAGAGCAGCCTGCAACTATTCCTGTAATTGCCAGAAGAGGATCTCCTATTCCTACCTCATCTGCACCAAAGGTAAGTACTGCCAATCCTGCCCCCAAAGTTGTTTCTTCTTCTTTTTCTCCTAGGGTTGATAAACCTAAGATTCCAAATGATGATGGACCATCCACCTCTGGATCCTTTGACATTGTAGATCATCTAAAAAGGACCAAAGTTCAAATTTCAGAGGCTGAATATTACCAAACCCATCCAAAAGCTTTTGCCAAGATGATCCAATTTGTAAATTCCCATTCCAAGACCACCTCCAAAGGCCTTTTGCCCACACCTCCTTCTGCACCACAGCCCAGTCTAGTAGCTGCTGTCACCTCACCTGGTGACAAGATCAAGCCTTTCTATGTAACACTCCTTATAGCTGGCCACAGGCTCAGTAACTGTGTCATAGATTCCGGAGCCTCAGATAATGTGATGCCCGCCAAAGTAGCTCATGCTTTAGGCTTGACCCTTACTCGTACTTATGGATCTTGCTACTCCATGGAAAGTAAGGAAGTACCTTTGGTGGGAAGGATTAAAGATGCACAAGTGGCTTTTGCTGCTTTACCTGAAAAGAAGGTCTTGGCTACCATACTAGTAGCAGACATTCCTCCTTCCTATGGAATGTTGCTAAGCAGAAACTTCTGTAAAGATGTGGGTGGAGAGATTCAAATGGATTGGTCACACGCTCTCATACCTGTCAATGGACAAATGAAGAAGCTACTACCTGAGAAGCAGTCCGAGTACATTGTGCAGAAGACAGATGATCCCAAGGCACAAATACTCTATGAGGACAGGGGCCATGGTAATTACATGATTTTGTCCCCTGATGAAATCCGACCCTGCAAAATATCACCTAAAGATCCCAATGGTGTCTGGATCTTAGAATTCGATGGCAGTTGTTCTTCGGCTGGTTCTGGAGCCGGTGTTCTGTTAATATCACCTGAGGGCTGCCTGTACCCCTTTTCATTCAAATTGCAGTTCGAGAACACTAACAATACAGCAGAGTATGAGGCTCTCATCCTTGGATTGCAAGTGGCCAAAGAACGAGGTGTAAAAAATCTTTTGGCTCGTGGTGATGCAGAGCTGATTGTGAAGCAAGTCAGAAGCCTGTTTCAGGTAAAGAACGGGAGGCTGAAGCATTATCGGAATCAGGTTTGGGATTCAATTGAATTCCTTGATGCCTTCTCCATTGAAGCAATTCCCAGAGAAAAGAACAGCAGAGCTGATTCCCTGGCTGTCTCAGGGTCATTATTGATTCCTCATCCTGAATTCTCTCAGGATAAATTCACTATTGAGATGGTCCACCGACCTAGTGTCCCTGACAATACTAACAACTGGCAAGTCTTCAACGACGACCAGCATTTGCTTTCCTTCCTGGAGCTCAAGGGCAATTTTGAACAACTGTATTTCGAAGGAAGTGACAACCTGCCTCGTGAGAGCGTGTCTTCGGACCAAGCCGTCACCCAAGGAGAAGAAACTGATCAGGAAGGGTGCATTAAGCTCAAAGGAAACAAGATCCCCAAAGGTTTGGTGAGTTTGGAGGAGTTGTTTGATAAGCATGACAGGTACGTGAGATCTAAAGCTTCCATTGGACCTCGGCAATCAGCTGAGTATGATAAAATTGATATTGGGAGTTCTGATGACCCGAAGCTGGTAAATATCGGGAAGTGTTGCACATCAGATGAAAGGAGAAGAGCAATTGACCTTCTAAGGAAATATAAGGATGTGCTTGCTTATTCTTATGAAGATCTAAAAGCCTTCAAGCCAAAAGAAATGCAGCACTCTATCCCTCTCAAGCCAGGAATCAAGCCTTTCAAGCAGAAGCAGAGGCAGTATAACCCAAAGATAGCTGACACCATATTTCAGGAGATTCAGAAACTGCTAAAGGCTAAAATCATCTTTCCCATTCACCATTCGACTTGGATTGCAAACATTGTACCTGTTAGGAAGAAGAATGGGGAGATCCGCATCTGTGTTGATTTCAGGAACCTGAATCAGGCCTCTCTGAAAGATAACTACCCTCTGCCTATGATGGATCAGGTTTTGCAAGCGGTAACAGGCTCTGAGATGTTATCTATGCTTGATGGCTTTTCTGGATACAATCAGGTAGAGGTTGATACTGCTGATCAACATAAGACAGCCTTCACAACTCCTTGGGGTACCTTTGCCTACAAGAGGATGCCTTTTGGGCTGATTAATGCCGGTGCCACCTTCCAGAGAGCTATGGATCTGGCTTTCGGAAGCTTGAAGGGAAAATGCATAGTCATATACCTTGATGACCTGACAGTGTTCTCAAAGACAAGAGCGGATCACTTCGACCACTTGGAAGCAGTTCTGCAAAGATGCCGAGAGCATGGGATTTCCTTAAATCCTAAAAAATCTGTCTTCTGTGTTACAGAGGGAAAGCTATTAGGACACATTGTCTCAAAGGATGGCATCAAGATTGATCCTGAACGAGTTCAAGCCATCCAACAGATTCCTCTCCCTACTAGTAAAAAGGGCGTGCATTCCTTTTTCGGTAAGATCAATTTTCTAAGAAGATTCATCCCTGATTTTGCTGAATTAACTTTGAATATTTCTCAGATGATGAAAGGAAAGCAAGCATTTGGTTGGTCTTCTGAAGGAAAGGAATCCTTTGAGGGTATCAAGAAAGCTATTGCTAAAACTCCAGTTTTGGCCTGCCCTGATTTCAGCAAGGATTTCATTATCTACTGCTACGCTACAGATAGTACTCTGGCTGCTGTCTTAACCCAGGAGGATCCTGATAAACATGAGCTACCAATTGCCTTCATGAGCTATATCCTGAAGAACCATGAGCTAAAGTACACCATGATGGAGAAGCATGCCTTTGCAGTAGTCAAAGCTGTCAAGCAGTTCCGTTTCTATATCCTCAACTCTCACTCTACGGTGCTGGTCCCAGATACGACTGTAAAGTCAATTCTCACGCAACAAGAATTTGGATCCAAGAGGGGAAACTGGGTGGCTAAAGTCCAGGAGTATGACCTTGATATCAAGCCAACCAAGCTGGTTCGGGGAAAAGGTCTTTGCGAGCTCATTGCTGAAGGAGCCCAACACGAGTTACTGGAGAAGAAAGCTGACCTTCCTACTGTTCTGTTCCTGAGTTCAGTTGATGAATGGTACGCTGACATCGCTCATTTTCTCACCTACGGGGAATGCCCCTCTCATTTAACTGCTAAAGAAAAGAGGACTGTTAAGTTGAGATCAGCACAATATGTATTGTGGGAAAATGCCTTGTTCAAGCGTGGTTTGGATGGGAGATTCCTGAAGTGTGTAGACAAAGAACAACAGAGAAAATTGCTCTCAGCTTTTCATGATCAGGCATGTGGAGGGCACTATTCATCAACAGTCACAGCTCATAAGATACTCCGTGGAGGGTATTACTGGCCTTCTTTGTTCAAAGATGCATCCAAGTGGGTGGATAAATGTGAGGCCTGTCAGACTTTCGTGGGAAGACCTAAATTGGCTTCCTTGCCTCTCAAACCAGTTGTGATTGAAGAACCTTTCCAACAGTGGGGTCTAGACTTCATTGGTGCACTCAACCCTGTTTCCAGCGCTGGACATACTCATGTGCTAACTGCTACTGACTACTTCACCAAATGGGTGGAAGCTATTCCAGTCAAGAGCACCACTTCTGAAGTAGTGTGCAACTTCATTAAAGAGAACATCTTGGTTAGGTATGGTGTGCCTAACAAGATTGTAACAGATAATGCCTCAAACTTCTCCTCAACTGAGATAATGGATTTCTGCTACGGGTATGGCATCTCTCTGGCTCATTCTTCAGATTATTATCCCCAGGGAAATGGACAAGCAGAATCTACCAACAAGAATCTGGTGACTATCATAAGAAAGTTGGTCAATGAATCTCAGAGAAACTGGCATAAGAAACTTTACGATGCTCTTTGGGCAGACAGGATCACACCTAAAAGAGCCATTGGAATGTCCCCCTTTCAAATAGTGTATGGAGTAGAGGCTCAATTGCCAGTGACAGTGGAACTACCAGCCTTGCACCTGATGAAGGCCATTGAAGACACTAGTTTCAGTGATGCTCTGGACAAAAGGATCATGTACCTGCACAAACTGAACGAGGATAGATTGGAGGTTGCTGACAGAATAGCTGCCCACCAGCAGAAGGTGAAGATTCTGTTTGATAAGAAAGCTAGGAGCAGAGAGTTCCAAGTTGGTGATACTGTGCTGTTGTGGGACAAAAGACACGAACCTCGTGGTAGCCATGGAAAATTTGATTCTCTGTGGCTTGGACCTTTCAAGATAAGACACTTTGCTGGTAAGAACTCTTTCTATCTTGATTACATGGATGGTTCCCCCCTCCCACTTCCTTATAGTGGGCAGTATTTGAAGTTGTTCAAGTCCTAGGTGACTAGGGAGTCCCTTGTATATTGTGTACAGTGTTTCTGCTTTTTTTTGCTTTTGGTGTGTTTCCCTTCTGTTGTGTGTGTGTTGCCCTTGTATTGGTTTGTCCTTGACTCCTTTTACCCAATGGATAAGGCACTGGTCTGCTACACCAAGTTTGTCTAAGTTCTTGCCTTGTTTCATTCAGTGAATTTATGCCAAGTCATCCCCAGAAGGAGCCAGCTGTTGTCTACTCAAAATTCCCCTCTCTAACAAGAACAAATTTTGAAAATTTTGAGTCTAAGTGCTTTTTTCTGAGATACCCAGGTCGTGAAGTCGAAAGAATCTAAGTTTTGGGTCATTTTGTAAGTATTTCGGGTCTGTCGGAACTTTCTGTCCCACCTGTCCCAAGTACGAAAGTGCAAGTTGTTCCCCGATCGGCCGAAATCCCCGAAACTGTCCCATTCTCGGGCCCGTCGGAACTTTTTGTCCCAAGTGTCCCAAAACTTTTGTGCGAGCTTTCCCATTTTCGGCCGAAACTCCCGAACCGCGTACTTCGCACCTTTTTGTCCCAAATATCCCAAAGTCAAAAGTGCGAGCTTCCTCTTTTTCGGCCGAAGCTTCCTAGTCGCGTACTCCGGAATTTTCTGTTCCAAAAGTCCCAAGTCCAAATGGGCCTGCTGTTCCAATTTCGGCCGAAATGCCTGAACCGCGTACCTCGCGCATTTTCGTCCCAATTGTTCCAAAAGCTTTTGTGCATTCTCTCTCCATTTCGCCCGAGCCGCGTGTTTCGCGCATTCGCGTCTCACCTGTTCCAAGCGTACCAAGTGTCATTCACACTTAGCTTTTCCCGCTCATTCCGAATATGACGCTCTTTCAAATTGGTGGTGGTGTATTCAATGCGCATTAAATTCATTCCGCTCCTCAAACGGCTATATAACCAAGCATACCACCTTCGCATTTTTCACATTGCTTTCTTGCTATCATTTGCTCAAACCCTTGCAATCTAGTTCCCTTTGCAAATTCCTTCCAGAGTCTGGGTCGCAGCTCCGAATCTATCAATATGAAGATCAAGTTTCAGGGACAGGAGCAAATTTCTCCACTTGAGTCTGCCGTTAGCAATATCGGAGACAGTGAAGCTCGTCATCTCGACTTCGGCGATTTTTGGTCAAGAATGACAGATGCAAACCCTACGCCGATGGCACAGATGATTAATGATAGCGGTTTGGCTTTCGCCGGAGGTTTCCCTATCTCAGTGCAGTGTGCTGATACGGTACTTTCATGCGGAGCTCACTTCGACCCCGACTCGAGCGAATTGACAAATGTACACGGGGAGCTCATTGCCAAGCTGGACGCTGCCGCCATTGGAGCTGCTCTGAGGATTCCGGAGATGGACAATGCCATAGTCGTCTCTCGGGATCAAGCACAGGCCATGTTCGACCAAGACAGTGATAAATATAAAGCTCGAGTGGCGAGGTCTTGGTTGAAGAACCCTAGGAAAGGAGCTTCTCGTCTGACCAAAACCCTCTTCCGGGCGGATTTCAATGAAGAATTGTCAGATTTTATAATCCTGCTGGCTCGGGTTATGGGTTTGCCCTCAACCAATGAGTTTCATTTCTGGATGTGCCCGCTCATCAGCATGGTGTGCGAGGGAACGCAAAACATCAATTGGGCAGAAATCATAAGCATGAATTTGGCCGAGCAATTATCCAATGTGCAACAAACAAAGAAGTTCTTCATGACTTCGTATCTGATGTATACCCTAGCAGCGTCACGGCAATGGTTTGGCTTTTCCTACATTGATGCGCACAAAGACGATCCAGTGTACGCCTATTGCCCGCAGTTCACCCTAGAGACCAGCAATCGGAATTTCAGAAGGGTCAATGATGCCTTCACCATGTACGTGGTCAGATTGCTCGAAGGTGACACTGCCAGGAGGTTTTCAGACGAAGCTATGAACCTGATATCACAATATGGAGCCTATTTCATTCAGTTCAGGAAATTCTCTTATATCAGGCTTGCTGGCTATGAGAACACTCCTCTGCGGCTTCCCATGTTCTGCAACGACAAAATGGCCTTGATTGAGATATGCAGGCAACTGGACAAGTTGCACAGAACTTGCAGAGACAAGAAGATTTCTGGCTTACACTTTCCCATCTCTCTGGGAAACTACACATGCAAAACGGCCCTGGATGCTCAGAACGTAGAAAGAGCCCTGGTCCCTATCACTGTTCATTTCTTCAAGCCAAGAACCTGTTTTGACTTGAAGAAGTTCATTGAAAGGAACATCAAGATAGTCTATCATCACAGGGCAGATACAGAAGACTACTGGGCCGACTGTGCAGATGATTTTGAAGCCAGAAGAAGGCATTGTGGCAGGTTCTCCCTGCAATTGATCCAAGAACTCAGTCTGTACCAAGTTCCTGAAGGTCTCCAGGATGACAATTCTGAGCTATATTCGTATGAATACGAAAATGTGATTAAGCACACCCCTCTGGAGGACCTGGATTGGAACAGAAAAGAAAGAGATGATCTGGCTGAGATTATTGCCCCAGTCTTGATCAGAACTAGGGTCTGGTTCAGTAAGAAGATCCGAGAATTCAAGAGGCACTCAGGAGAATCCAGCTCCAAAGATGATTCGACACCCATAAGGGAAGCATCAGTTCCAGAGTCTGGGACACCAGTGAAAACCCCTCCTGCCTCAATAGCTCAGGGACTTGTAGGATCTACTCCTTCTCCATCTACCCAGGTATACAAGAAGAAACTCAAAGAGGTAAAGAAGGAGCCTGCAGAGAATGACCCTCCAAGAAAACAGGCAGAGTTGCCTATGGGGCCAGAGAACATCATCGTTCTCAGTGAAAGTGAAGACAGTGAGGTGCCAATTCCTGCAAGTGTTCCTGAAAATCCAGCAGATAAAGATAAAGAAGTCCAGAGCACCGAACTTCCAGGTACTACTGATTCTTCTGCCGCCATTACCTCCAGTGTTCTGCCTACATCTCAGCTTGAGTCAACAGCTGCACAGACCTTGAGTGTCATGAGCTCCCTGTCTCTTGGTCCCCTTGCTTCTCCTGCAGATTCTTCTTCCTCTTTTGCTTGGGTGCAACCTCTGGTTGATAAAAGGAAGAGAAAATCCTCCTCTCAAAGCTTGGGACCAAATTTTGATGCTGTAGCAGCCTTGTTGGGCACCACTCCTTCTCGTGCCAAGAAAGCCAGAACTACTTCCAGGATTGTGTCGGATGCTCGAGGTCAGCAATTCCTGGAGATTGCTAAGCCCACAGTAGACAAATCGGAATCAGAGTTGCTGACATCCGACTTGGAGCTTTCAAGGATCCCTATGGGAGAGTCTACTCCTGAAGGTGAGATTCATAACCTCCAGGAAACAGTCACCAGAGTCATTGGAAGGGTAGAGAAAGGGCAGCAGACGATTGAACAGCTGGAAGAACAAGCCCAAGTTCTCACGAGTTTTATCAAGTCACTCTTGTCTAAGGACAAAGTTTTAGACCCCACTCCCTTGACTGCTCTACCCCCTCCTGTAATTCTAAGCCAAGATGAAGTGCAAGAAATTAAAGATATGCACAAGTATTCTGTCTATGGTAGAGCTATCGAAGCCATGGTGGATGACATGCTTGTTGCCGGGCTAAACTTCATCGACGAAGCTTTTAAGCTACATGGAAAGGTAGACAAGTTGCAACATAAACTATCCTCTACCATTGAGGTTATGAATAAGGAGCTTAAACTTTGGGGCAGTTGCATTGTAGACCTTCGCCTCATGGGACAGACAGATGAGAACATCTTACTGGCGAGTAAGATTTTCGATGATGCCGAAGATAATCTATCAAAATCCTGGGTCTACAGTGTAGAGTGGAAAATCAGAGTCCTGGAAGAAGCTGTAGGAGAAATGAAGAATAGCTGGCAAAAGGGAGAAGCTTTCAAGACGCTAGCAGCTGCTGCTTTCAAAGATATGCATTGTCATCTTCAGGATGAAAACTCTGGCATTCCCTCGTCCTTGCAAGAAATCAAAGCTCAGTTCAGAGCTTTTGTCAAAGATAATCTTTTCAAGGAAGACTCCATCTCTAAAGACAAGATAAAGGAAATTTGTTCTCTCCAGTCTGCCATTGAAGAAGCAAACAAAGACTATCATACTCACGTCGAGTTTGATAAAGAGATGGAGAAATGCCTGGGATTTTGGACTCAGTCTGCAACTAACACATCAGTCCCTCGTGGCAGAGATATAGCTGAGTCATTGAAGAAGTTCAGGCAGCGGATTCTGAAGACAGTGGGTCCCTCCCAGTAGCCGGCCACCTGTCTCCTTCTCTCTCCTTTCCTCTTCTTTCCTTTCTTTTCGTATTCGTTGTAATTAGTTAAGGTATTGCAACCGGCAATACTTAACTATTCTTTATTTAAAAGAAACGGTTACAAGACGTAACCGACTTGTAAGCTATATAATGGCCTTTCCACGCCATTTTGAAAGAGGAGGAAGAACTTGGCATACTCTCGAAATTGTAAATAGATCTTGAACGTATCAATACAAAAGGGCTTTTCTTTTCATTCTCTATCTGAATCTCTGTATCTCTGTGTTTTCCTTTAGTATTGTGAAGATTATTTTGTACCTAATTCGTTAGTCTTGCTGATTGCTTTTGCAAATACAGTGATCTTGCACGACCAAGAAAGAACTTTGTGTCTTTGATTAATGAATCTGAAGAAGGTCGTTGAAGAACTTTGTGTCTTTAATCTTATTCAGCTAATACAAATAATCTTGTTCCAAATTCCCTGCAACTTCGCACTCGTAAAGAATTATTCTGTTATCTATAATTCCAAACGTTTGCTATTCTGCTTATCTTCGTACCCTCTTTCCTCAGCCCGTTTGTAACTGATGATCTTTGTGGAAAACATTTTCGTGGTATCCAAGTTCAACCATAAAATGACCTTCTGTATATTTGTAAATAAGTTCGTGTCTCAATAAGGGAACCTCTCCCATTAAAGAGGAGGGACTTCTTGTCCCCTGACTGTTGCTCTTCTAAAAAGTCCTATTTGAAAACCTCATCCCGAGGGCATACTACATGGTGGTCGAAAAATAGGAAGTATATAAAGGATTGTGTTCACAAATGATCTTCCATGGAATCCTATGCAACCTGACAATCTCATCAAGATATACCTATGCCACTACACACTAGCTGTATAAGTGGTCTTTACCGGAGAAAAATGAGCCACTTTTCTCAATTTATCCACCATGACCATGATGGCATCGTGGTGGTATCTCAACATCAATAGCCTACTAATTAAGTCCATGGAAATAGTGTCCCACTTCCATTTTGGTATAGCATGAGGGTAGAGAAGGCTAGCTCGATGTTGATGGTCGACCTTCACTTTTTTGCACTCTAAATAGTGTGACACAAACTGATCCACTTCTCCACGAATTCCCCTTCAGATAAACAACTGTCTCAAGGTGGCATACATCTTCTTCACCCAAGATGGGCTAAATAGGGTTCACGATGTGCCTCTAGCAAGATGTCTTACCTCAAGCCTCCATCTCTGCAAACATAAATCTGACCTCTGTGCCTGAGAAGGCCATATGCCTCTAAAGAAAAACCATCAAACTTCCCCTCAAGGGTCTCGTAGACTTGATCTCTGCTCTAGCTGTAATGTAGAAGTTGTCGTGAGGAAGCATTTGTAGAATCCTGTTCAAAAATTTTTGCTCACTAAGGTGGCCATAGCCACATGTCTCCATCTGCAACAAGATTCTCCTTCCATTTCACATGCTCTATCTCCATATCATACTCACAAAGAAACTCCATCCAATTCCATTGTCGAGCATTGAGATCTGGCTACAAAAAGAGGTGGTAAAGACTTAAGTGATCTATCATTAGTGTGAATCTCCGACGACGAAGAAGAAAGTGCCTCCATTGAACCAAAGTGTGAACCACTACCCCAAGCTTAAGATCGTAATATTTGAGTTTTTTTGAGACTCAAAAAGACTACTCTGCCCTCCTGCATTAACACACCTCCAAACCCTACTAATGAAGCATCTGTGCATATGAAAAACTCACCATGAGGATCTGGCACTGCAAGAATAGGTTTTTTTCATGAGGCACTCCTTCAGTTTCCTAAAGCCTGCTCACATCTAACTGACCAAACAAGATTCTTCCCTTTCCATTGAAGGGAAGTGATGGGATTCACAATCTGAGAGAAATCCTAAAAAAAATCCTATAATACCCTACTAATTACATGAATTTTTGCACCTCTGTCACAGTAGTGGGTGTTGGCCAATCCATAACAGCTCTAATCTTGGAAGGATTAATAGTGATAGATTCCCCAAAAATGATGTGGCCTAGATAATGCACCTCTATTTGAAAGAATGCACACTTCTGCAAGATCCCATAAAGATGCTGCTCATGAAGACACTGAAGAACCTAGCGAAGGTGCCCCTCATGCTCCTCGTGCATACGTGAGTAGATCATAAGTTCATCAAGGAAGATGAGCATGAAGTGATCTAAGAAGGTCCTGAATACCCCATTCATCAAACTCATAAACATTGTCAGGGCATTCGTCAAACCAAAAGGTACCACTGTGAACTCATAGTGGCCATATCTCATACGGAAGGAGGTCTTATGAATATCCACCTCCGAAATACTCAACTAGTGGTAGCCTAACTTAAGATCTATATTTGAGAAACTGTGGCCCCCTTCATCTAATCAGAAAAAAATCATCAATGTGCAGAAGGGGATAACGATTCTTGATTGTTACTTTGTTCAGCTAGCGGTAAGTAATACATAACCGCAATGATCCATCCTTCTTCTTTACAAAGATCATTGGTGCACCCCAAGGGGATGCACTAGGACGAATTAGGCCTTTCTCTAGAGGGCCCTCAAGATGCAACTTGATCTCGTAGATCTCAGGGGTAGTCATCTGATAAGGTGCTCGTGAGATAGGATCTGCTCCTAGAACCATATCTATATGAAAATCTATCTCACGTGGGGATGTTAACCTTGGTAGCTCCTGTGGAAAGACATTAGAAAAATCTCTCAAAATGGCATGGTTATCTAGCGATGGTTCACTAGACCCATCCTCTGATCGATCACTAACTGTAACCACATACATCTGGAAACCTCATCACACACACCACTTAAGCTGCTAGCGGAGATGGTGCAAAGAGAAATGGGTCTCCTAACCCCAGCTATCACTACCTCAACTCCTAGATCATCTGTACAAGATATGATCTTGTGGTAACAATCCACTCTAGCTTTATGTGCAAACAACCAGTCCATGCCTAAGATGACACCATAAGAGCCCAACAGAAGGATACAAATATTTGAGGTAGTGGTGTGAAAGGTCCCAAATCCACTACACACACTCCTTGACTAAGGAGTCTACGGATATCTTGGCTCTAGAAACCATCTCATCATCCCAACTATGACCCTACCTAACTGCCACCATCCTGCATCGCTCTACTAATGATGGTGTGATAAAAGAATCAGAAGAACCAAAATCAAATAAAATGATGGTAGGAACACCACCAATGCTACATGTGGTCTCAATAACTATACTCTAATGCTTAGCCTAGCGGTTCTCGACCACTGCATAGATCCTGCGACTACTCCCTATGTCACCAACAGTAGGCTCTGAGATCTATTTCTTACCCTTATTATTAGGGTTCTGTGGGTAGTCTTTCCAAAAATTTCCAGTAACACCACACCAAAAAAAACCACATGATCCTCTCCCCTGAGTAGAAGCTCCAATCAGTACTCTAGAGGGATGTGAAGTGGATCTTGATGACCTAGCTCTAGACCGTTGAGGTCTCTACTGGTGAGCTCCTACTAACTAAGCTCTAAATTCTCCCTATGTCCTAGTGGGACCCCTAAGAGGAGGCCACATACTCCGGACCATCTGTGCATAGAATCTCTATGGAGGTCTGTAAGGTGGGTGGGACTGTTGCTGCTGCTGTTGTTATGGTCTAAAATAAAGCTAAGGAGGACAAGGTTACCCCCTCAATTTGTTGTCCTACATCTGTTGGATGCGGCTCTGGAATCAATCTCTGGCCTGCTGGGTCTTTCCCCGATCTCCTCTGCTATGTAGGCCTTCTCGATGGCCTCAACTAATGTCTGTGGGTAATGGATCTGAACTGCACCTCTAATGTCAAGATTCAAGCCCCGGATGAACCTGTAGATCATCATCTACTCATCCTGCATGTACTCAACATATTGGAGTAGATCCATGAATATCCTCTCGTACTCATCTACTGTAAGAGATGCTTGTCGGAGGTCATGGAACTCATTTATCCTCTGCTGCATGAACCTCTATGACAAATATCTACTCCTAAACTTCTCCTCGAAGAGATCCTAGGTGACTGAATCTAAATCAATGTGGATCTTCTTCTCCTTGGTCCTCCACCAAACACCAGCTCCATTTGATGGATTGCAACACGAGATTTCATGTTGCTAGAATAAGGGCCAGAGCTTGAAGAAACCGCTCAAGATCACTATCTAGGCCTCTTCCTAAAAACAACCTAGGTCACCTAAATAATGTGATGGCTTAAGCTTCAAGATCTCTCTGATATGGTCTGCAGTGATGGTCTAGCGACCCCTAGGCCTCTCCACATGCTCATCCCTAAGC
Organism: Taxus chinensis; assembly: GCA_019776745.2. Lineage (NCBI taxonomy): Eukaryota > Viridiplantae > Streptophyta > Pinopsida > Cupressales > Taxaceae > Taxus > Taxus chinensis. The sequence continues at coordinate 576,986,628 of CM034156.1, read as the reverse complement.
CTAGGGCTTTAAGACCTATCTTTGTGTCCTGAAACCCGGTCTCCCTGTCCCCTTTGCGGTGACTCTTCTCTGGCTGAGTCCACAGGGGAATTCTCTACTCTGTGATCATCACTATATTGAGAAGGTGTCCGGGCCTCATCTGATGGCTCTCTATCATGTCTAGTAGTACGTGCTTCCACGGACCCTCCGCATAAAGTAGCATTAACATCTTAGAGTGTTTGTAAAATCTGTAGTAAGATGGTTGTTAGAGCATGATCTAGTAGTGGAAATTCTAAGTATATTTGGAAGGACCCCTCGTCCCATCTACGCCTCCTGTACTGACCAAGGCAAGAGTTAGTTCATCTTTCTAAGTTTTATTTAGTTTCCATGTTTACTAAAAAATGTAATTTTTCAAACAGGGTTGTTTTCTAATTTTAAAAGTGTGCTAGGTTTACATTTCATGTCTCAAGTTTTCTATTATGCCTAAGGGTCGAATATTTTGAACCTCCACTCTAATACCAAGTGTAACGCCTACTAAAACAACCCACTTGAGACTTAACAACAAGCTCGAATTAGTCAGAAAAATTATGAGTTTTTTTTTTGTATAAAAGTGTCTGCTACTAGGTTACAAAATAACAGTTGCCACAAGCAATATTTAGAGGCCAAATAAAAATCTTAGCTCATAGTTTTCCCATTACAACAAGTATTAAATTTACAAGGTCAAAACTTAGGGTTAGAATAATCATTAGAATTAAGAGGGGAAATTCTCACTCTCCCACCCTCTGACACGCTTTAGATATTCAACCTATTTTTTCTCAAAATTAATGCACTTGAAACCTTCTAAAAATTTCCCATTACATAGGAAATTTTCTCACCTATCTAGTGATATAAATAAGTCCTCCTAACTCTGTGTATTTCAAAAGTTATGGGTCGGCAGACCTTGGGAGGAAAAGTTTCCCAAGGTGGGCTGGCGGGCCTAGGGGAGAAAATTTTCCCCCGGGGGGGTCTGCGGGCTGTAGGGAGAAATTTTTCCTAAAGGAGTTAGATCAGTGGGGCTAGGGATGAAATCTCATCCCAGACATGGGCCGGCGGAGCCGCAAGTGGCATTTTGGAAATTTTCCCGCTTGGCGGCGAAAACCCACCTTTACACCTGTGTGCCAGCAAGTCTGCAAGTCCACAAGACACACGTGGCACCTCCTAATTCAATGCAGGGAAAACAGGGTGGTAGGGATAAAATAATTTTAATGCCCAGAAGGGTGAAAAGGGTAAAATTCACCTGTGCCTCTGCCAATGCCTCATGATGCCACATGGCAGATCCTTATTAGTGGTGGGGCAACGGGGCCGCAAAGGAAACTACGAAAAGTTTCCAAATTTTAATTTTACAAGTGCCAAGGTTAAAAGGGATTTTGCACCTCCGATAAAGCCTCGTTAATCCATGTGCTAGCACCTGATTGGCTGCAGGCCTACGAGGACGTGGGGGAAACGTAGAAATTTTTACCCAATTTTTTTTTTGAACTTAGATTGTTTTGGTCATCAAGAATGTTTGTGGGTTAGTGAAGCAGTGAGGAACTTCATGCCTTCAGCAATTTTGGGAAAAAAGTGCAAAAAGGAAGGATTTAGCCTGTGGGACCGCCCAAGAACATTTTACTAATTAAATTTGACATTTAGAAAATTTTATAAGCCAAAATGAAGTGGAACTTCAGAAGGCCATAACCTTCCTCTTTGCATAGGAAGCTTAAGATTTAAATTTTGATGAAGTTGGAAGGGTAAATTTTAATAAAACGTATTTTGGCCACTTAAAACATGAACTAGACTGTTCAACTTATAAAATTTGTCCGAATTTACCATAATTCATTCTCAACATGCCAAATAGGAATGGAGAAATTTTCTTGGAATATTTTGGGATAGATTACAAGGGTTAAGTTGTTTTGTTGTTTTACATTTTGAAAATTTCCCAGTTTTACAATAACGACTATGAAACTGTTTCAGCCCGAATTAAAAGGTTATATGGAAATTCCTTAAGTATTTTTGTTTGCTTTGGATTGTTTTTATCCCATAAGTTCCATTGGTATTTCAATTTATCTTTTCAAGGTTGTAGGGTTGCTCTCTATTTTTTGATAAAATTTTGCAAGTATACAATTAAATAAAGAATGATGTTTATACTTGATCTTAAACAGATCTAGGTTTCCTTTACCAACTTGATATATGAAATTTATTCCCAATCCAATCTAACTTGTGAAGTTGGTTTATTTTTTCAATTCAAGTATTCAAAATCCAACGTACAATTCTGATTTCTAAATCATGCATTTCAAAACAACAGAGCAGTATAACATTTCTTCATGCGTATTTACTTTTCAATTTTCCAACCAAAGATTTAATAATATAGTTCAAATGCAAATTTCCAATGAAAACAAAATCATTTGAGCAAGGTACACAACTTCCATTAATTCAAATGAATCTTTTACGACTTTTTTCACATTTATTTTCAGAATACAACATACATAATACATATATTTCTTTTCGATTCACAGAACTAAATACAAGATATATTATTCCATAATCACAACTACTTTCATAACTAAAAATAATATCCAATGTCATCCACTTCAAAGCGGGAAAAGGTTACAATAAGAAATAATCTCAACAAGGACTGTCAAATTTTTTTTTTTCGTTTGGTCCAGTATAACAACGTGAAGATACTCCATTTTCCAATTTGATCACAACAAAATTAGGGATAAATGAAATGCTCTCCACCTAACCAAGACATCCAATGAAAAGTAAAAGTCATCCTTCTTCATTGGCCCCCGAGCCCCAATTATAATGCAATAATAAATGTATTTCAACTCATGGCAACAATAGCCTTCCACAACACACATAAAAATTCATATTTAAAACACAATCTAGAACAAAACTGCAATTTGCATCCATACACAAAAGACAACAAAAAACACTCAGGCTTCCTCATGCAAGCTAAAGGATAAAAGAAAATATGGGGGATGCTGCTTATGCCTCCCAAGGGGAAATATGTATCACCACCTGATAAGAAACCACCAAAACATATCATTTCAAAACCCTGACATGCCCTTATGCCTCCCCCAAGTACTCCTTTTGCCTCCCATTTCCTTATGCCTCCCAAACCTCTTATGGCACCCCATAATAGGTAAAGAAATGCAAGATATTTCTTTGCAAGGTGGAAACCAAATCCCAACTCCCTCCACACTTATATCTCCCCATAACACTTATGTCTCCCCTCAAGAATCCCCATATTCTTCTCCTACACCTTTCCTAGGCCATCTACCCAACCAGCCAATGAATAAAACAATACATTCACACACTCAACCATTCACATAAGCATAAAAATGGAAGAATAGCATGACAACAGCCAATCTCTTACCTTTCCATGATGGAGTTGTTCCAAGTTCAAAAACAACAAGCTTTATTCCAATGCAAGCAATCCAAAATATCCTCCAAGCACAAGTATTCAACAATCTTCAAACCCCTCCAAACCAAGAGCTCTCAAACAACAAAATAATTTTCCCAAGAATGAAGCATTCCAAGGTGAAGTAATCCAAAAAAAATGGGAATTTGAATATATAAAAGAGGGAAGAGAAGAGGATGAGGTGGATCCATGTAGGATGCCACATCACACATCCTCAACTCAAAAACCCAAGTCAATTTCATTCTCCAAGCCATATTAAATATGTGGGTGAATAATATGACAAATTACTTATAGATTCCAAAACAAACCCACACTCCAAAGGACTAAAATTACAACATGTAAGAAAAGTGCAATTAAAATTTACAACTTGACTAACAAAAATGTATAACAAAAGTCTAAATTTAACTCTCCAACCATAGGTATGGTTAGTAAATAAATTTAAGAGGTATGGGACAAGTTTAACTTGTCCCACAAGCATCCAAAATCAGCCTCCAAAGACAAATTCGAATTTCCAAGAAGGTGGAGTGTTTCATACTCTAAAATCAACTTACACATCTCTCAAAACACTTAAACCAAGACCAAAAACTCTATTAATTACATTCTCAAATCACAATTTAATTAAATAATGAAAAGGGAAAACACATCACTTCTAAAACACATACAAAATTAAGAAAAGACCAAATAAAATTAAAACATAAAGTCCCTTGGTGACATTCGAAGGTGATTCCCCCCCATGGGAATCCCTAACAAAAGCCAACACACAAAAAAACTACAAGTTGCCATGGTGACCTTGTTGAATTCATCTATAAATCCAATGTGGTTGGTCTCCAATCCCCTTATGTTTGTTGTGATATTTATAACCTACAAAATACAAATACCTCCTTCCGCCTGTTGGCTGCATATAAACATCCAAAATAAATATAAATATAATTCCTAAACCATATATACATATGAATTACAACATCATCAATGCAAACAACAATATCATTTGTAGTTTTATCAAAAACTATATGATCATCAATTTAATTCCACTTTCTAGGTCTACTCAAAATATCCAAATATCACATGTCCAAACCACATCTATAATATAACCATGTCAAACAGTATATAAACATCAATATATAAAAAGTTTCTAATAATCATCATGCACCACATATGAATCAAAGTCCATAATAAACCATGATCTAACATCTAACATCATACTAAATTAAACTATAACAATGTCCTTAATATAGTTAGCAATATCAGGATCAATATCACAAGGTGTGGAAGGGAAGCGGGCACTACAGAAGCCTTGTTCCTCATTGGCCCCCAAGCCCCAACAATGAGAAAATATTAAATTTTTTACAACCATTGGAAACAAATAAGGCTTCATCATTCACATTCAAACCAACATTCACACAATAAAATAACCATAAAAACATTTATTTTCAAACACATAAATTTCCCAAAAACATTGGCTCTAAAGTCAATCCAAATAGAAAAAAGAACATGGGGATTTTAATGTGATTCTAATCATAATAAATTGGTGGTTGAGAGAATGACCACCTTACACACTCGACCCAAAACCACACCCCTAAAGGACATAAAAAATACCGTTATAAGAAAATTCCAATTAATTTATCTTTTTCTCAATTAAAAAAAAATTAGCGCCTAAAATAAGCCCTTCACATCATATGCCTAGTGTGTGTGTGTCTTTAAGAGGTGTGGGACAAGTTTCATTTGTCCCACAAGCCTCCAAAATCACCTAGAAAGTTAAAATCCAAAATTCACTTGAAATATTGAGTACACACTACTGCAAAACAAATTAAATTCTTTACAATCCAACACACACAAAGGCTAGCAAATTGCATTTATTCCCCCCCCCCCTTTGACTTTCTAATTCACACTAGTTCAAAAATTTTAATTAACTAAAGAGAGGTGCTAAACAAACTAATAAATGTGACTCCACATACTAAAACAAATACAATAACACATTATTAAATAAAATCAATAAGACAAAGTCAAAAAATTAGCCAAGGTCACATTTGAGGTCACCCCCAATGGGGACCTCCCTACATCAAACTACAAAATATCAAACATACACACAAATTTCCAAGGTGACCTTTTGTCAATATTCCAAATTCCTTCATTGTTGGTCTCGTATCCCCCTTTGGTTTATTGTGTTGCGAACACGTGAAAAAGTTAAGAAAATACCTTCCTGGCCTTGTGGCCATATTAACGACATCGAAATACTAAAATACATGCATATATATATCATCAATCATCATAACTAACCATCCATAAAAAGATAATTCACCACTATTCATGATTTTAATAATTTCAATTTTATCAATTTATCAACTAGTTATAAGATCATGAAATCAACTAAATCATGTAGCAACATATATATATAATCAAATGTTTTAGTACAGTAGAAGTAAAAAATCATCAAATTGTGATATGTTTATAACATGCATATAATATATCCTATAAATCATGTCATAAGTCTAAACATCCATATTGTCTATCAAATAACTAATCAAATATAACAATGTCCATCTATCAATGTCTAAAATATGACAACGATGTCCATAACTCTAATCTATAATAAGTAGAATCATAATAATATAAATTGTGAAGAGGAGTGGGAACTACATGTGGGAAAATATGAAAAAAGGTACAAAAAGATCCTAAATAAATTAACAAATAGTCAAAGGGGTCAAAAAAGGAAACAATAAGAAACACACAAATATGGCTAAGGGAAAATGTTAGAGACAATTAAGGAAAACAAGGGACAGAAATAAATAGAGGAATGAAATGAAACAAAGAATAATGTAAGATCAAAAGTGTTAAAAGTGATATAGTACAAGAAAGAAAACAAAAAAGAGAACATTACAAAGAACACACGCCAGCTACCTAACTTAAACAAATATTCAATAAACACATTAATACACTAAAAATGGGATGCTCATGCTATTTATAACCATTTGAAAAATTCAAATAGTTATTAACAGTATTTAGTATTTAAAAATTAAAGTCAAATTTATATCTAAATATTCTCTCCTTAGAAAGTTTATTAGTTTTTATTATACTTTTATCCTTAGGATCCCATAGTGTATTATTTTAGTATGTTTATTTTTTTATCTTTTAAGGTTTGGATATACATACTTATTATCAAATAATGTTAGAAAATACATTTATTTAGTTGGTGATTGGTCAAAAATATCCACTCCTTATTTCCTTCTTCGAATAAATTGAGGCACCATGATGTCATCATATTTGTAATGGTTTTCACTACTTTTCATGTGTCGTATCAAACATTTCTCATCTCTAAAAAATATTCTATTTTTGGAATAATTATACACTTCTTAAATTAATTAATATCAATAAATCCTCTTGGTTCTATCTTAATAGATAAAACGTGAAAATACTAATAATCAATTTGATTATTTTATTTTAGTTGTTATTAAATATTGAGACATGAAAATAGACTATTATTATTTAAAAAAACAATAATTTTTTATTTAGGATAAAAGGTTTTTTTACTAGGGCCCTACCAAGAAACAAAAAGTCTGAATGCCAAGACAAAATGATGACGAAAAAGAAAGAACAAACAAAGACAAGCAACCTAGTTGTGATGATAGAAGAAATCCCAAGAACGAGCTAAAAATTTAGCTTAGACTTTTTATGGCGGACCAGATTACAACTATTTTCCTCTATTAGATCCCTGGGATCCTTTTACAAGAAAAAGGTCATCCTTATGTATTTCTTAAACAAATTACCAGGAATGGGGTAAAATCCACCGTCTGGCCAAGAGAGCAGCTTGTGTACATAAAGAAAATCAATGTTAAAAATAACTTCTAATTTACCTTTTGAGAAGCACTCTTCTTCCCACTTCAATCTCTTATCTTGAAATGAATCTTTGAACTCTTCCTCCTCAACAAAGTCATCCTTCACCATTGGACCATCACAATCAGTGTCATTGGATGGTTCTATGGTATGTACCCCAGGTGGGAAGTTATCCTCCAAGCGAGGTGAAACATTTTAGAATACTCCTTGGTAGCAGTGGCAACAGAGAAGAAAACACACAGAGCCTTAGCAATACCCAAGATCACATCAATTGCTGAAAAATCCAAAGGAAAAGATGGAATACTCACACAGATGGGGAAAACATTGGGTAAGGGATTTCCAATAAAGTTTAAAGGATTCCACTTAACCAAATTCAAGATAGTCTTGCAAAAGAAACATAAACCATCTTGTAAGACCCGTATGAAATCATATTCTAGGAAAAAAATGGAAAATGAATAATTAATTAGCCATGGAAACAATGTTGAGGTTTCCCCTAGGTTGTCATTTTTATTTGGCTGAGGATCTAATAGCTTCGATATTGGGACAAGCTCCCAAAAACCTCCCTTGTAAAACATTTTCATACTTTTTTCACATATCTTTCCACATCAAAGTCAAGGAAAACCAGTGAGGGACCCTTACAACCACAGGTGGAAGTGATCTATTACAATGGATCCTGTTTAACACCAAAAACTCGGTCTACCCACAAGATAGGGGAATCTTGCTCCTTATGTATCTCAAAATCAAGTGGGGAAGGGGGATTCGGCCCAAGGTATCTTTCCCTCCCGTCACCGTTTTCAAACATCCTCCCTCTTGGCACTTCCATGCCTCTTTTTTTTGCATAAATCAAACATTAACTAACTTATATTATAGAAAACATAATGTTCATATTAACCTGATTAATCTAAAGAATGAATTCATGTATGAATAATAATTTGTCTTTTCATATGCAACATTTAGAATATAAAATAAAATAGCAATTACAAGTGTTACAATTCACATTGAAAAGAATTTCAATTTAAATTTTGGTTGTTTTTTCATTCTAATATAATAATGGTTGTGTAATATTGTTGTAAATGTAATATAGTGAACAATTGTCAATTATTTTGGTGTTGTCAAAGCAATTAGAAGCAAATTGTAATGCCCACAATTTTGACGTTCTAGAATCACATTAAAACTTAAATAATTATCTTGAAAGTTACAGATTTTTTTTTGTTTTGTTTTAAATAGGTTGCAAGGTGTGAAACCCTATAAGACGTTTAATTAATTTCCACCAGAAAATACTACATTACAAAGGATAGATCAGGACTTGATTATTAGTTAAATAATTTTAACCCATGATTCAAAAATCCATACCCTTAGTTCCCTTATATTAATACTCTTAATTTTCATTTAAATAATTACTAAAACATACTAGGAAGGATAAATAATTAACTTGACACACTAGGACCATAAGTGGCCTGATTCACCCATTTACACATACATTTTATTTATTTAAAACTTACAACCATAATATGAATATTCTAAACTAACAATTTTAGGGTTGACTATAGACCCTTGAATAAAATCCATTATTTCCACTAGATCAAGAATCCAAACCCAACCCTAACCATCCTTATGAAATTTTATTAAATCCATTTTCTTGCCCTAGCCTCCTCATTTGGACTCTTTTCTTTCTTTCATTTTTTTGCAGGTTAGAGGAGAGGAAGAAATGAAAGCTAGAATGGAAGAATCCATAAAGGAATTCACAAAAAAACAATATTATTTTAGTTTGGATTATGGATTTATTATTGCACTGTTTTCTATTAGTGGATTATTAGGATTCTTGCCTGAATTTGGAATGTTTACTTAGCTATTTCTTTTTTTTTGTACTCTACTTGGGTAAAACCTTTTTTCCATTTAATCCAAGAGATTCTATACATTTAAATGCACATTTCAACATTTACAAGTTTAGAAAAATGAAATTATGTCATTTAGGCTTGCCGGTGATTTCCTCTTCATATTTACACGCTTAATTTTTGAATAGAACAAATTTAAAATTTTCCACTCGCAGATTTTTAATTTTCTACCAACAATGATGAAACCATCGCCTAAAGTAGGCCGACAGTCCTAGGACCGCCGCCCTCCCTGGGTGACAATTTACAAACCACCACCATTCTTGGATGGTGGTTCAGAGGCCGCCACTCTACACAGGGTGGCAGTCCTATTCTTTGAAAACAGAACCATCAATTCCATAATTTTTCCATAAGCAAATTTTACTAGAGTGTTTTAAAGTTTATTCATAGCTTAAATTTGTGTGCTTAAAGTCTCAAGTTGAAAATTTACACCATTTATTCATTCCATGCTTAAAATTACTCAATTTAAATATTTTCTATTTCTATAGTAACAAGAAAACAACTACAAGATAATTTTTAGTTTCATCCAACAAAATTTCCTTCAAGTTCAAAAGTAGGAATTAAGCTTAATCTATTCCTAGCATTATTTTTTTTCTTTCCACAAAAAATTGCAAATTTTCAACAAAATAACTTATTATAATTTATTCCATCTTTCCATTACTACTACAACCATTTTTTCAAGTAACTACAAACAACTTTATTTTTGTTTACATTATTAATGATTACAAATTCTATGTTCCTCCTTCATTCTTACAATGATACAAACACATACAATAAACAATGAACTTTCCTTTTCTTTTGAGCATAGCTTATTTCCTTACAATGCAAAGAGATTTCTTTTCCACAATACATTTCAAATTGATAAACAAATATGCAATTTAACTCTTATTTTAAATACAATACTACTAGTCTTCCACCTAAGTGGGAATTACATGAAAGGTTTTCTAAAAAAGAACTCCTTTTCACTTCAACAAATGCTCCAAGTACCAGTTCTTGAACAAGAGATCCACAATTTATTCACTTTAATTACAACCAAAAAAATGGGGGTGAGGCAACACTCTCCACCCAACTAATAATCCAATGAGGAGAAAAATCTATCCTCCTCATTGGCTCCTGAGCCCCAACCAAAATGCAATAAAAGATGAATCCAAATCATGGAAAATATTAAAAATCTTCCACATCACAATACAAAATTTCACAACCATTTCAAAACGCATTCAACATAAGATACAATCATAATAAAGAAACTAATAAAATACACAATGATTGAAAATGCAAAGTCAATGGAGCAAGGATCTATGGGGAGATCACTTATGCCTCCCAATGGGATTTGGTGCCCACTTTAAAACCCTCCAAAATACATCTCAAATACCTACACAAATATTATACCTCCCTAAAGATCCTCTTATGCCTCCCTACAATCTCTTATGTCTCCCTCAAAATAACCAAGTAAGAAATGCAAGCATTTTCTTATCCAAGGTGGGGCACCCACCCAAATCCCTCCCAAAATATGAAATAAACTCTTATGCATCCCTACATATAAAATCCCCACAGCCTTCTCCTACACCATACTAACAAATTCTACCGAAGATCCCATAAATGATAAAAAAACCATTCATTTGCATACAAATATACACATATAAAGGAAAACAATTAAAATAAGGATGTAGTTCCTACCTTTCCATGGTAGAACTTGATCAAAGACTCATACTCCCATATCCTTCAAGCTCAATCCAGCTCCAACAAGCTCCAAAACTTCAACATGCACTTCAAAACTCTCCCACTCCAAAAATACAAAAGCACAAATGAAAATGAAGTAACCCCCAAACAAACAAATAAACTTGCATATATAGAAAAAGTGAAGAGAAGGGTGAGTTTGCTTCCTGTAGGATGCCACATCACAAGTAAAACCTAAACTCCAATCAAAAATAAATTGGTGGTTGAGAGGAATGACAAGCCTCTTACACAAACAATCCAAACCCACACCCCCTAAGGACATAATTTAAAACCTATGTAATTAAATGTCACTTTTTGTCTTAAGAAACACATATTGGGGTATTATTTTGACCCCCCAATCCATAGGCAGGTTTTTATAAGAAATTAATACGTGTGGGATAAGCCTAGCTTGTCCCACAAGCCTCAAAAAATGGCCCTTAAGCCAAAATCCGAAAATCCAAAGGTAGAGTGTACAAAACTCAAAGTCACTTACACTCAATCAAAATCACAAAATCTAAAAGATGAACTACTCTAATAAATGACCCCTTTTGTCACATCCCCATATTACTTAATAACATGATTAAATTACTTAATAAAGTCACATTAATCGACAATGATTAAATAAAATACATCACAAAATAAATCACATACTCTACGATTAAAAAATAAATATGAAAAGAATTGCACAAAAAACCCATGGTAAGAATTGGAGGTCATCCTCCCATGAGGACCTCCTAGAAAAAAAAAAACAAAACAACAACATTACAAAATTTTCCATGGTGACATTTGTTCTATCTATCTAGTATTCTGTTTTGGTTAGTCTTCAATCCCCCTTTTGATTGTTGTGATATAATTACTTCCAAAATCACACAATAGCTCCTTCAGCCTCATGGCTACATCAAAAACATCAAATTCAAAATATATGCACATAAATCAATAACCATCCTCATATAGCTAAATCATCATCTCAACTAAACAAATTTATCATTTGTCTAAAATTTCAAAAACATCTGAATTCTATCTTTTTATCAATATCAACAAGATCACGAGATTAGTTCAAATGATAAATCCTTGTCAACACGATGAGAATTATAAATGTAAATAATATATAGCTAACAAAACATCATCATCGTCAGTATAAAATGTCTCTCTATGTCTCTAAGATTCCATACAAACATACTATAAATCAAAATCCATCAATAGCCAAAATATCTCTATCATCTAACATCATGCTAACCAAAATGATACAATAATATCCCTATCTATAGTCAACAATAATCAAAATAAAAATATAGTAAGTGTCCAAGAAGAGTGGGCACTACAATAAGTAATTGCATACTTTGGTGATGGTTGTCTATTTGAGGACTTGATCCCCGTATGAGAGAAAATATATCATGTCATGACGTCATATTAGACATAATTTTGTATGTATATTATTATATATGAGTTTGATGTAGATTACCCCTAATGACAGCCCACGAAGGGATGTAAATTGATTGTGATGTGGATATTTCATGATTTTTATATTTGTAAACTTAAACTCTCTTATCAAAGACCAACATTGTATTTTGATGATTCTTCGAGAAGCTCTGAGGTTCTTATTATTATTATTCCTCTTATTGCGATATTTTTCAAGGATTAAAATGCGGCTACTTAGCCATTTATTTTTATTGCCATGATTTCTTGGCTTTTAGCCTTGTTTGGTAACTCAGATCTTGTTTCCCTCAAAGGCACTTGGTTGAATGTCATCAAGAGTGTTACGTGGGTTTGTTCTTATCTACTAACGAGTTGGTTCTATTTTTTTTGTATTGTGTTCTCTCATCATATGGGGGTACACCCTAAGGACACGACTAATTTATTAGGTCCCCCATGTCTTGCTTTGGGTTTTGGGGTGACAGGGTGTTGTGTGTCTAGAGCCTTTAAGTGACCCCTTTTGATTCTCAACTTTTTTTAGGGAGAGGGCTCTCCATGTCGTGTAATATAGTGGACAATTTCGATTGATATTATGTTCTTTTTCCACCCTAGTATGATTTTTTTCATCATCAAGATAGATGTGTTACTCACTATGACTTTATGAATTATGTCTGGGATGGATTAACACTGAGATAATTATAGGTTTCTGGTGGATAGTGTACTATTGATATATGATGTTCCACTGATGGGCATACGAGAGTCCTAACTCAGTTTCTTCATGTTATTTAAGAAAATATCAACATTTTGGACTATAAATACACTAGATAAATATGGTTATACTCAAGCTCCTTTAAGCTTTGTGCTTCAATAAGTATGTTTCTTGTGATCTTGAGGACCCATATATAAATATACCCTTGTCTTAATCTCTTGATTTGTTTAACATTTACCACTCTATAATCCCTTAGTATCGAGTTATGTTTAGAAAAATATGCGTGCATTGGGATCCTTTCGATTTTTTTCTTAGACATTTTGGTTTTACAAGTCTTAAATCTATGATCTTGGATGTGCTTATGGCATGTTCCTTCATCCAATTCTATAACTCTTGGCCTTAGACGCTACGTTTTGAGTAAATAATTTAAATGCCCTCTTGATTTTTTTGAATGTCCTCTTGATGAGGAAGTGTGGTGACTATGGGGTAAAACTTCCCTTTGTTTTGTCATCTTGGTTACTTGGTTGAGGATATCCACATGGAGGTATAAGTTTTTGAGAACTCTCGTCTAGTGAGCCTATTTTGGGTTACACTATAAAATTTTTTTCTCCCTCTTACCAATCTAAACTCCTTGAACTCATAAAATAAAATTCATAACTTCATAATGTATGCCTTCATTGTATCTCTTATTGATACTTGTGGAGAATCACTCAGGATACATCGGTGTTGCATGTAACTCTTGGGAAAACTCTTGTAAACTTGTTATGTTCCATTTTGTTTAATGACCTTGTGTTTCTATGAACTTAATAATGTGATAATCTTTCCTCTTCCTACTCATTAAAATTCAATTGGCATTGTGAAAAACCTAGGCATATTAGTAATATAATTGGGAGACTTGGACCTTCAAAATTTAATAAGTAAATTTGGGCAATAGGAAATTTGGTCCCTTCTTTAACCTTGTAGTTAAGTAGAAGAAAAAAAAAACATGTAAACAAAAATATAGCAAAGAATCCTTTAATACACTCCCTAGCAATAAAATAAATAAATTTACCACCTTTATAGAATAACGAGATATCATACCAACATTTGTGATCATCGTTAATGACACAAGCTATGGGATATAATGATATAAGGAATGCATTATTTAGAAAACTAATAAGAAATATGCTTAGAAAACGTAACTATAAATTGTGCTTTTATAATTTAGAATATGGAATGGATAATTTTTGGGATTGAACAAAAGTGTAATGTACAAAAAAAAAACCTTGATTGATAAATTGGTATTGTTGTTATTACAAGCTCTAAAAATTATAGAGGACACAATCTTAATGGTCGAGTTAATTGAAATGTTCCCTTGAGCTACAATATGAGTATCCAATCTCAATTGTGCCCTAAAATCTTGGGTGTTATAAATAATATTTGAAATATTATAAAAATGTATCGAATATATATAGCCTTAATATAACATATATTATGTTATTATTGTAAAATTATCATGATATTTTATAGTAGTTAGTACATGATATTATATCAAAATTATAAATCATGAAAGAATAAGTCGTTTTAATGCTAGACTAGTATAAAAAAAATTAATACAAATCTCGTAATGAAATCTAAAGTTGATACCATGGTATGATTTTACCTCCCTTCTTTATATCAAACAACAAACATGTGTATAATTTTTATAACAAAAGTTACATACTAGGTCACTTTTGGGACCTCTCACTGGTTAGTATGAATTTTTTAAAGTATACATAAGGATTTTATCATCTTGTTTGAATGGATTAATTGTTATGTTCATAATATTGGGCCCTGTTTTATCTCAAAAGTGCACCCTGTCGAGAGATGGTTGTAGATTTTCTAAGCTTGCACAATTGATCTCTCTCTTTTGTAGATACAATGGAAACACCTCAAGTCTATGGGTGTACCTATTTTTAGGTGAGTCTTCGGGATTAAAAGGTTGGTTCCTTATTGGTGTATCCTAAACTGGTTTTGGGGTTTAGGGGTAAAGGATGACTATTAAATTATTAAAACTAAGGTGATACACCAAATTTGTATAAGGGATTTGACTGAGTATATGCACAATTGATATGTGAAGGATTTTTTTTGGTGCACGAACCAACATTTCTTCTGCAAAATATTAAGGGAAAAACACTTGGAAGTATTGAGGGAAATTATCACAACAATATTGCTAAGCCAAACATACACATTAATATCATGCAGAAACTACTAAATTTTGCAATAGGGTAATATGATTAATCAGGGAATTTACATTCACAAGACTAATAGAAACATACACAAGACTGCAAATAATTGGGAAGACAGAAATTCTTCACACTCAAAAGGAAAAACTGGAAAAAATTGCTTCAGTAATCCTATATCCAAAAGTCCTCGAGAGGTTCTCCCTTATCCTTTGCAAAGGCACACAATATATAGAAAAATAAATTTACCCTCTTCCTGAAAATAGCCTCAGGCTTGTGCTCGCCCATGTATCCTATTTTTATCCTTTATTTATAAATGGATAAAGGAATAAAAATAGAGAATGCAATTACAAAATAGGCATTTAATAGCCCTAATTACAATGCAGTCAAACTGAAGTTGACAATTTTTTTTTTCTAAAAAACAAGCGTAAATAATTTTCTAATAATAAGTTTGTTTGCAATACAAGTCTTTCAAATTGTACATGCAAATTTGTTTTCTTGCTTGTTCTGTCCTCTTGTGAAGTATGCATAAAATTAGCACTTTGTTCGTGAATAAAATAAATAATTATAATACCCACAAAACACCCACTGTGGGGAACCACTTTGCACTTCACCATATTTTGGCCATCTTTTGATTATTTAAACCATACATTTTAATTCAGGTTTTTAAAATCAAAACTTAAAATGATAGATTGGATAACACGTGGATTCTTCATTCTTTGCTTTTATGGGCTTGCGGGAAAAATTCTAGAAATTTTAAGTCCTTTACGGAATTTCTAACCCTTTTGAAGTTTTGAACCTTTGGCATACTTTCAGACCTACGGGTCAGTTTAGAGCTTTAATTCAATTTGCAAGCCTTCAGGCTTATTTGAACTTTAAGCTTCTGCAGGCTCGCGGGATCACGGGTGAATGTAAGAATTTAAACTTTTGTTTGTGAGTCCAAAGGAAAAAATACTTCCGGCCTCCCACCCAGGGGAATTACAGGCACACAGGACAACATGGAATTTTAACCACATTTTGGAAAAGGTATAAAAGTTTTAAGAAAGCCCGTTGTTCTGCTAATGTTCTATGGAATCGATATTTGACCTTTTCCCTGATTTGACTTTCTCCTCATGTGCTCAGGCTTGTGGGAAATTTTGGTACTTTTAACTTTTTCCCTTTTACAGTTTAAAAACAAAAGTGACTCCCAACTTCCATTATTCCACCATTGCATTGTTATGCCATGTGTCTTTTGAGGGGCTACAGGTCTACGGATCAAAGTTTTGCAATTCAAAATTTTTGAACTTTGACTAAGTCAAACACCATTCCATTTGGAGGACTTTTCAATCGATTTTGGTGGTCTATTTGTGATCATCAATCTCTGTACCTGTTGATTTTCAATCATTGATCTCCAAGGGATAATTTTAGGGTTTCTGACATGTGATAAATGCATTTTAAGGCCCGAAACATGGTTTGATTCAAACTTCGGGATCGATCCTAGAGCATTGATCTATTTCCTTGTTGATTTTTAATTGTTGATATATTGACCTCGTTGAGTTATGCTAACTCGCCACTCAAATTTTCAAGGTAAAGGTCGATCTAGTCTTGATAAACATTTCATTCAAATTTTTAGTTCGCAAGCAGAGCCTGGAAAAGAAATTTCACGATACCTTTGTTTGAAGCTCCTGCAACTCGATTCAAACTATTTTTTTAATGGCCCTTGAGCAGTTGTATTTTCCCTTAAAACCTTCTCAGCAAATTTTTCGAGAGGTTCTACCATTTTTGAAGTTTTATTGAGCTCTGTTAGTTCATCCTTTGTAAGATCTGGTTATTTTGAGCTTTCTGAGAAAACTATTTTTAGATGTTTGTGAATATTTTTCCGCCATTAGTAATTTTAGAGCTTGGATCTATTTTGTTCCTCTTGATGGATGCCATTATTGATTTTCAAGCTTGGATACTTATTCAAAATGGTCTCTAGATCTGGACTAAGTTTATTGTCTTTTGAGCAAGATAGTTCTTTGCCTCTTTCTAAGCACATGAGCTTCTGGGTTTGTTTTGAGATCGTTACCTTTTCCTTGGCCACCATTGGAGCTCTGTCATGATCATTCTGTTAGAAACTTTCATGTAAGTTATTTTATTCCTTAGTTTAGGCCCTCTGCAACTTTGAACTATGAATTCTGAAAAGGGTGAGTTTCTTTATCTTCAAACATGAAAACTATTTCATTTTCACCGAGTTCTCTTTCCTACTTTGATTCTGAAGTTGAAGATTACATTCTCAGGCATAAACCTTGATTCAAATACTTCATTGAAATATTGTAATCTATTACTTTTACTGCATTTCCCTTTATTTTAGCTTGATATGGATACTAGAAAAGTCGTAAATGTCTATTTTACTTGGCGAAACCCTGTCAAAATTTTCCTAGAATTCCCTTTCTTTGATTGAAATCTAGAAAATGTATCTTATCTGCAAGCATCTTCTTTGTTCTGTACTATAGCATTTTCCTTTTATAGAAGATATCTAAGTTTTGAGTTGCACTAACCCCTCTTTCTAGAATGCACATGGTCCTTTTCTTCTTATTTGCAATGTGTACCTAAACACTTAAGAAAATAGTTAGAAAATAATTAGGCTTTTGACCTCTTTATGTCCATGTTTCTTCTTCCTCTTTTCTTTCTCTTCTTTTTGAGTGAGCTATGTAGTTTGATCTTCAAGTACTTTATATCTCCTGTTGTTTAGAGATTCATATGCATGAATTAGGACAGTGTAGGAATATGGATTAACCCTGAGCTCTTTATTGATGATTCCTTTCTTTTACATTTCAGGTACCATGCTTTGAATTGTGAAGACAAAGATGGAACAAGCTGGAAGGGGGACAATCTACACAACGAAGAATATACAAAGGCAATGATGGGTTTACTCATATTCCTTTGCTTTCTATTTCATGCATGTGTACCTCTTTCTTTAGTAGATTTACTTTACTTTTTAGTCACATCCCACAGCTTGTGTGGGAAACATTTGACCTTCCTTGTGAATAAAACATTGAATTCTAAAATTGAGTTGTGTATTTCCTTCTGCATTTCAAGCTTCTAAATGGAGTGTATGATGAACTAAACAACTCAGTCATATAATTGAATGTCTTAAACATTAAGGAAAGAACATTAATGAGAACCTGTAACATTCAGTAATGAGCTTTGATTTTTGTAATCTGCACTTATGTTTGCTGTCCCAAAACTCAACACTTCACCTACTCTATAATTCGGTGTCTTCATCAAGACAACACATCTGTCCTTCAGGGCCTTTGTGTTCTTTTACTGAAGGTATCATGAAATTACAAACTATGTGATCTGTGACATTTTGTAATAGCACACATAGTTGCAGATTTTCACTTAATCATTAATTAAAATTAGTAGTAACTAATAACATCAGAACTTCCTTATCTTAGGTATACTTCACCCATGAATTTCATCGTAACAATTAAGTTTCAAGTTGACCTTTTTGCAGTGGGTGCAAAAATTGTCAACAGGCCCTACATCCATCTTGCTAATGGTGGAAACTATATGAACCTTTAAATATGTCTTCCTACCATGAATAATGAAGTACTTATTGATAGTGATGTGTTCTAACCATTTTTTGAGCATAAATGTGTGTAATCTTCCTTGATGGAGCCTATGTGGCCATCATACCCTTTTTCCTCTTAGCTTGACAAGTGTAAGATTTTTTATCTTTTAGGTGTGATCTTATATCTCCAATTTTAAGAGAAACACCCTTCTTGTGTTTGGAATAGGTCATTTGTGACCTAGGCGTATTTGCAAGCTTAGGCAACATATGTTAAGGATATGGAGATATTTTGGAATACTCCTTCCTTTTGGGGAACCATGATATTTTTTTCCCTTTTTCCTTCAAGGGGAGAAGGGGAAGGTTATTTTTCGTAACTTTCTATAAGAATTTTTGGTGTGTTGCTCTAGTAAATTTCTAGTTGGAGCTCTCTTGATGCCTATTTTCTCCTAGCTCACTTGAGTGTTCCTATGTGTTATAATATTAACCTTGTGTTCGATTTAATATTATTTTGAGCTAGGTCGGGTATAAAATTAATAAATTTCAATGTGTTATTTAGAGAGAATGGTATCTCTTATGTTGATATGATAGTATGGACAAAGATTTCCTATCACCCAAAATTTAAATGTTATCTAATTTCATGGGTATTTTAAATCAGGATTATTGGTTGTGTTACAATATTTGGGTACAAATTCAAGTTATGGAAACCTTGTGGCCAAGCTCATGTTTAGTGTTACCATGAAAATTTAAGGGAATTTCTTCTGTATTAAATTAAGTATATCCAATTAACATTCTACATCCTTGTAGACACTATTATAAAATTTAGGTGTTTTCCTTGTTGTTAAGCCTCGTTTTGTGTGGCCCTAAACTCGCTAGTCTATAGATGGGTGTGGGTTCTCCTGCAAATTGTAAGGTCATGATTGGTAGTTAATAATTTTCTCAATAAAGGATGAACCTTGAAGTGTAATTCAACCTAAGTGGGATTCATATCCTTCCTTTTCACTGTGTTCTACACCAATGTGTGGTTTCTTGGACACCTTATATACGTAATTTTTCTATTCTACTTGGAACTTAGTTGTCATTCACTGGGATCCCATCAACAATTTCCTATTTAAATGTTCTATGTTGTAACATGGTTAACCTCGTAGAGATTATTCTGTAGGTTTGAATGCTAGCAATATTGTTTGGAGGAGGTTTTTTACATGTACCTAATAGTCTCCCTTATCTTTTTACAATAGTTCTGGACCAAAATTTGGTTCCGAGGGACACACTTTTTCTTTAAAATAAAGAAAACCTGCAGAAGCCATGAATTCTATTCATATGCATTGTTTCCCTACCTCTTTCCATGATTTCAATGAGGATGTAAAATCTAAGGGGATGGGGATGTAGTGTCCGCTCCTCTTCGACACGTATTTTCTATGATCATAATTTTTAGTTTCTTACTGACATTATGGCCATAGTTTGATATTTTGGATAGCCTATTGTTAGATACTATGGAAATTGTGATTATGATCTATTATAGACTATATGGGTATATATATGACATTGATAGATATTGGAGTACATGATGATGATTTAGTGCTATTTTGTCTTATGCTGAAATTTTGCACTCTTGACAGTGATGATTATATTTAGGTGATTGGACTAACTATGTGATCTCATTGATGTTGTCATTAATTAATAATATGATGTTAATAGGTGATCAATAATATGTTGTAGAATACAACTTGATAGATATGAGATATGGTAGATGTATGAAATGCATAGTTATCGTAAGAGATGGATTGTGATAGATGGTTATACGTAGACATAGGGTGATTGTGAATATTAATGGAGAAATTTATTTAAAATAGAATTTCTTAACTATGATTACGATGCATGTATGTTGTATGATGATGTTGATTGATAAATGATATGTGTGTTTTGATTTATTGATGTATGGATATGGCCTTGAGGCCAAAGGTGGTATTTTCTTAGTTTTTTGCAAGAAATGAAATCAAAATAAACAAAGAAGGGACTAGGAGACTAACTATGGAAGAATAATGGATGTTTATAACATGGTCACCTTGGTAGTTGTGTGTGTACATTGCCTCCTTTCTTTTCATATTTATTAGGAGGTCTCTAAGGGGGAGCAACCTCATAAGTGACCATGGGTCTGAATGATGTATGTTTTCCATTATTTATTTGTCTTATTGTGCATGTGATTTTATTTAATTGTAATGTCATCCCTTGTTATTTTTCTTATTACTGTGCTCTTGTTTTAACTAATTAACTATCTGGATTATGCTAATTGGGTGATGTGACTAAGGGGTTATAAATATGTTAGATGGTCCTTACTTATTTATGATTTTAGATGGATTTTAATTTATTTTTATTTTTGTACCCTTCCCCATTTTCAGAACTCGGATTTGGGCTTTGAGCCCATTTTTGGAGGCTTGTGGGACAAGTTATACTTGTCCCCTACTCCTTAAACTCACCCACCAACCTAACCTATGATATGAGGGGTCAAATTTAGCACCTATTATGTGTTTCTGAGGGAAAAATAGGCAATTAATTGCACCTTTTTACTAACCCTCTTAATTCCTTCCTTGAAAGTCTAGAGTGGAGGTTTGTGTGTAAAAGTGAAATGACATATCCTCACCTTAACCATTTGTGGAACCTTTGAGTATGTGTTTTACTCGGGAGGTGGATTTGAGGAAAAATGATGTGACATCCTATATGGAGCCACCTCACCATGCTCTACACAATTTTCTATTTATTGGAGTATCTAAGTGGTTTTGGGGTGACTTTCTTCGAAATTTGGGAGGAGTTTGCATAGGAAATTTTCTTGGAATTGGAAGAATATTGAAGTTTCTTGCTTAAATTTTGAAGGATCTTTTAATGGAAAAGTAGTGCCATATACCTTGTATCCCAATTCTTGTATTGTGTATTGTGTTGTTGGTTGTATGAATGCATGTGATTGTGTATGTGTTTGGGTACATTTGGCCATAATGATGGTGTAGGGAGGGGAAAATTGGTCCATTTGTGGAGGTAAAAGGGAGTGTATGAGTATTTTGTGGAGGTAGTGTGGTAAGGGTAATCCACCTATGTGGAGGTACAAGGAAACATTATAACTATATCTATGTGTATCTTGCATGAGGGAGAGATAAGAGAAATGAGGGAGGGATAAGAAAATTGTGTGTGTGTGTGTGTGTTAGTGAACTTGGAGGTTTTGGGTAGATACCTATCCCACTTGGGAGGTATAAGGAGATGATCTCCATGTTTCCCTTCTCCTTTGGCTCAACTTTTAATCATGTGTTTTCAAAAGTTGTAGATTTTTATTGTTAGTGTTATTGTGTTTATATGTCTTGCAAGTTTTGTTGGTGTGTATATATGTATTTTTGAAACCACTTTGTGAAGAGTTTCCATGGTTATAAACATTCCTTATTTATCCATTGTTAGGGCTCGGGGGCCAATGAGAAGGTAGGCTTCACCTTCTCATTGGATAAAGGTTGGGAGGTGATTTTTTCCTATGATCCCTTCCTTTTCTAATGTGCTCAAGATGGAGAAAAACTATTGTAGTTGTAATATTTCTTTCATGGATGGAGTTACATGTGTTGTTGAAGATAAAAAAGATACATTTGTTATGAAAACCGCATGTTGTCTCCACTTGGTGTGGAGGGCTTGTTGTACTTGTATTTTAAGTGTTAAACCTATTGTAAAGAAATTATTCAAATATGCTATGAGTTATTGAGCTATGAAATGTAGGAGTTTAAAGAAGAGCATTTGAATGTATACATTTTCTTCGAAATGTATTCCATTAAAATCTGTAATTTAATTTAAAAGCTTGCATTTTATTTCCAATTTGAAATTTATATTCTTGAAATAGAAATACATGGAAATATATTATAGTTTCTCCTTTGTAAATTATCATTTTATTCCTTGAAGAAAACAATTATGCCTATTGCTTACACTTGGCTTACTTTTTAAAATGGGTGTGTAAATGGAAAAATTTAGTATTGTTGTTATACTTGCATCCATATTACAAAAATGCCTACAATTAGTCCTTTTTTTATCAAATGAAGAAATTGCATTCTTTTAACTTGTGCAACTCTCTTTAAAATATTAAAACCCGCAACTTTAGTTATATATAGTTATACACACACACACACACACACACACACACACACACACACACACACACACACACACACACACACACACACAGATATATATATACACACACACACACATACATACATACATGTATGTATGTATGTATATATATATATATATATTACAAAAATTAGGAAATATCTATAAATACATAGATATATGAGTTATACAAATAGTTATAAAAATAATCATAATTATTTTTCAGGGAAATGATGTTGCTTCCCAAACAATAGGTATGCCATCGCACCTATAACTACTCAATATGACAAAAATCCCTCTCCTCTTTGCTTGGGTGGAATCCATATCTTGTTTTGAAGGACCCATTTTGGAGGCCAATAAGAAGGTTGTTTGCAGAGGCATACATGGGGTAGTAGGAAATGACACGCAAATCCTTAATCCATACACCAAATACTCAAAATAAAAGATAAAGAGAAGAAGAAAATGAACGGGTAGCCATTATCAATCGAAAGAATGGTGCCTCAAAGGTTAGGATGCATGTAGCACAAGGGCAAAGAAGTAGAAGAAGTAAAATAGATATAGTTATACATTACACTAGAATGAAACACATCTTAATCCTCAATCTACTTCTTTTCTTCTACATACCACAAACAAAAACAATGGCATCCAGTAGTTTCCTTTCCTCTTGGAGAAAAAAAAACCCCACTTCAGAAACAACCATAAATCCATATCAATCAATTTCTACATAGAAAAATAATGAGATATTACGGTTAATGATTTATTTTTTCTCTTTGTACAAGACTGATTTATCCCATACGGGTACTGATTTTTGGAAAATTGTGAGTGAGAGCTCTATTTAGCGCATATTCTTGTCACGTTTTGTTTATTTAATTATGAGATTCCAAAACTCTACTTTACCATTGTTAGTAAAGTAGAAATTTAACTCCTGCACTGGCATTAACTATCCAATTATTGCTAGTTTTACAACGTTGACTTGGGTTTCATGGTGGCTAATGCATCTAGTTCTCAAATAAAGTTCTTTTTTTATATAGAAAGGAAAATGACAAGTCACAAAGGACATTCAAGATGTGTTGCTCTCCATGTTCTATTGGAAAAAAGAGCCACATGCCTTACCATTGCGTCCTACTCCTCCTACCACATACTAACCTTTTAACATATCCCTGCATACGCCACACCTCCTCTTTCACGGAGCTCACTTTCTCCAACCAATGTGGTTCACACATTTGATTTATTTTATTTTCTTTTTATTTTTTTGTTGTGGGGAACTACACTCGAGGTGAGGGCTCTTGCAGGTGAAAATTTTCTTTTTATTATCAAAATGAGGCCAATTTGATTAAGGTGTTGCAAGATGGGTCGTGGTTCTATGGGAAGTTTCGTTTTTCCTTCTATCGTTGGAGGCCTGGATTGTTTCAATAATTTATATTCCGGACTCTACCCATTTGGATTCGGCTCCCGTAACTCCCCTTTGAGTACTGAAATCCTAAATTTTTTATGGGGATTGCTCCATCCATGGGTGTTTTAAGAGCTGTTGATCTCGCTATGAAAGCTCTAATCATGTTAGCCTTCACTAGGATGTACATCAACATCCCTGAAGGGCGCATGCTTCACAAAAAAATAACTTTGAAATCACATTATATGAAATGGAAACAATTGATACAAATTGAGAATTCAGATTTCATTTGTGAAAAATGTCAGAGTGTCAGGTAGGATATAAAGAATTGTGACCATGGAGAGAATATGGAAAACTTGGCATCCGCAGACCACTACAGTATTAAGAGGACTGTGTTCCAGCAATGTGACACTGAGGTAGAGGAGTTAGATTCTTCTAGCATTGACATAGAGGTTGATAGAAAATTTGGGGATAAAATGGAGGATTTGGTTGATTCGATAACCATGGAGATATCGAACGAAATAAAAAAAGACAGGGACATGGTGGAGACGGTGGTGGGAGTGGAATGTTGGACCTATGAGACGTCAACTTACTTAGGGTGGAGTGAATCATTTCAAATTTCAAAATTTTAAAATACCAGTAATGCTTCGGCTACCACTGGTATTGTTGCTAACACGATTTGTAACGTGCAGGCTACATTGGATGTAGGTGCTGATTTGAATGCTTACAGGGTTTGGATTGATGTTCAAACGCAATACATGGACATGAATAATGATAATATGGTGGGGTTGTTGATGTTGCGTGCCAACACGGTTTGGAGGGCAAGATTGAGGTGGTCCTCGAGTTGAGGTTGGGGCTTCCTCGCGGTGGGGCATCTCATGTTAAGGATGGTTGCAACGCCCACTAATTTAACGCAACAAAACCATGTAAAACGCCATTAATTGTTTTAGGGGAAAATTATGGGAAATTATTATTTTTGTTTAAAAGGATGCAATGGTGATAAACATTAGTTACATTTCATTTAATTCCTGTTAAAATTTCTACACACCCGTAAGGTAGTGGTAAAAAAATTAGTACTTAAATATTTTTATTAATCTCTAAATTCATTTTGGAATTTTAATCCTCTTCTAAGGTTTCCATAGATTTTTATTTAAAATTATTGGATAATTAATCCCATTATTTTACCCATTTAAATGTTGCTTTTTAAATTGTATGACCTTATAACATCCCCTACTTGTTCACTAGCTAAATGTGAATGGCTCAACAAGACGGCCCATGTTCAGACTAGATTCGAGACTCCAACCAATTTAAGGAAAATGGACAAAGTGTAAATGATACAGTAAGCAACCATGATGCTAATCCTTTTGTACGGTGTCCTCGAAAAAAAGGATAGTAAGCATTCAATTTTGTTGTTGGCTATGATAAAAATATTTCAACTGTTTTATCTGTGAATGCTATTGCAAGTATGGTTGACAATTGAATGGAATGATGGAAAATAATTCCCACAGAATAGTTGACCAACAGAAAGCCTGTAAGAATTGTTGATGGATTCTCTGTGGTATTCTTTTTGTTCTAACACAAATCTACTCATTTGCGACAGGTTTAGATGGAGACAGAGTTTGGAGACGGAGACGGAGACAGAGATGGAGATGGAGATGGGGACGGAGACGGAGACGGAGACGGAGTAGCCATTTTTCAAAAAAATATAGGAGATGGGTCACAGTTGGAGACGGTGAAATTTATAATAAGAAAACAATATTATACAGTCCTTTTTAAATTATATTTCCTAGTGATAATATATCCATTGATTTAGGGTTTGTCAACAGTACACAGATATCTCTCTCTCTCTCTCTCTCTGATGTCGAAAAAAGACGAGTAATGTATAATGTATTTATCTTTGATGTGTGTGTGTGTGTGTGTGTGTGTGTGTGTATTTCATCATATCTAAGGTATATAGACTCACTATTAGTGACAAATTTATTTTTGTAAAACAACATCTGAAGCATCGAAAGTCTCTGAGCTGCAAGTTACCACTTTAGTATGGACGAGTACCAGTCACCAAGAAGCATACGATCTAGTGTGTGTTTGAATAAGTCTGATGTTGCAACACTGTTCTAGTGATTTGGCCCGAAGGCATCTGTATCAAAACAATGGCTACCATGTAATAAGGATTGGACTGTGTATATATGGGGGACTTCTGTCATCACTCGAGCCCTATGGCCATTTCAGATTTCTAATGATGCCTTTCAGGCTGCATCACTGCCATCTAATATTAATAAGATTAAGAACAATATTTTCAAACCTTATTAGAAACATTGTAGCTTATGGTTATGTGGTTAGTATACCAAGAGTAACTAATTTTTTAACCGTCATTACAAAATAAATACTCGGACATTCTATGACCCATGATGAAGTCTAGTGTGAACTTGTAAAAGTGCATCTTCTGTCAAGGAGGAAGCTTGGTGACTCCATAATTAAGAAACAGGTCTTATTCTCTACAAGTAATGCCTTGCAAATTTTAACATTGGCAGCAAAGCGATGGGGCTAAGCAATATGAAACTGGATTGCAGAAAGATACAGACGTGAGTCCCATAAAAAATGACGCTATATTTTGAGATCAAATGCATGCCATTAGGGCACGTATTATCATGTTGGTGGAGTCATGATTATCTCATCACATGAATGCCCTCAATCGAGACATCATGATGTAATCACGTTTCCTCTAGCATAAATCACGTTGTACTCACGTTTTTCAGAAATGCCACAAGTCACTTATTTCCCCTCATTGCGACTTGAGCACGAAACTCTTTCAGTAACTTAAGAGCAATATTCGAGCACAAATAGTCATATTTTATATATATACGAAAAATTCATTTCTTGTTACAAATTTATAAACAATGGTACGCAATTTGTGCAAATCATGGTGCATTTATTACAGTCATGCATTGTTAGGGCATAAATGGTACATTTTTCACAGGCATAAGTCTGGAAAGATTCAACTAAGAAAAATAGAGTACCTGCGGTAGGGCACAAATTACTTATGCACCTTGTCATTTTATTTTAGTTCGATTTATTAACTGCAAACAAAACATTAGGTGTAGTTATTCAACCTTATTAAAATGGAAGATACAGCATGTTGAAATGCAAAATTATAGTCATTATCCCCAACTCCTCCACGCTTCCATGGAGATGTTAACCGAGTACCCCTCTCCCCTTATGAGCTACCAACCTGCATCAAGGCAAGTTTTGAACGGAAAAGTCACTAAATATGCATACCTGTCATGCATTCGCATAATTTTTTTTTATCATCGGCAAACAGTTCAGATGATAGAGTGAAAGCTATTCAGATAGCATAAAGGAGTGTAACTCTGTAAATTCATAATTGCTAGACACTAGGAACAAATCCTATCGAAGGAAACTTTGGGATGGCTCTAAATAAATTATTTGGAGCGTAATGTAATTGTTGAATGCAGGAACAGTTTCCGTGAAACTTCAACTTTGATGGGTTCATAATGGATGACAGCAAGACTCTGTTTCAATCCACATCAATAATCTAAGGTCCTGCATCAAATGCAGCTCTCAGAAGTGAACCCTGTAATTGATCTACTAAATTAATTCTCGCAGCTTTTTGGTCTAATACAAGGTGCAGTCTCTCTTCAAGAAAAAAGCAATGTAGTTTTTACCCTCAGAAAAACTCGATTGATGCTCGTAATACTCTTGATGATATGATAGTAGCTCTGGTCTATACTGAGGACAAATGAAACAAAAGAGGACTCTTTTAAGTTTTTTGTTCAAAGTAAGAAAGTGCACGCCCTTCTAGAATGAGACAATCCTCATAGAAGTTGTGGTAAGTCGGAGATTGAAGGCTCAGGTATTCATAAATCCAAAATGGCAGGTCACTTAAAGCCCAAAAAGAAAGTTCGTGTTCGAGCCTTAAAAAGATGTGCTCAAGGGTACTTTGTCATATCAAACTTCTGCAGGCTGAAAGATATGTCATATTTGTATACCTATCCCTTATCTCCTTTCTTAGTGATGATCCTGACGTAATGTACGCACTATAATCATGATGTTCTAAACTTTGCGAACATCTGCATGAATAGGATATGATGCATGTGGATTAAGCTCGGTATGGCCTCGTTGCACAGATCATGATCAGCAGACTCTAGGCATCTTGGCAATTATACCCTCACGAGGTGTTATCTGTGTGAACTGTAGCCAATGAACTCATTGTCAATGACTTCAAAACCCTAGCCTGGTTGTCCAATACATTCGGGAGATGGTCTCGATTTGGGAGTATACGGGGGGGTGCACAAGCCCCAGGAACCCATGAAAATTTTTCAGAATTGTATGTGTGCAAAACTGACCTCTAAGAAGGTCACGAAGCAGCCATTCAAGGGGCCCTATCTTATTCATAGGTCCCACTTAGCTTTGGATGTTGAAGGAGAGAAAAAATAATAATATGGTTATGAAATGTTACAACACAAATATGTCACGTTGTGTAATTTAATAACTTGTAAGAGAAAAGTGTAGGAATAAATGAATAATACTTCCCCTTTTATAATTGTTTTGTATGGTTATGCGGTTGTAACCGCTAACTAATTTTGTAACCGTCTTTGCATAATAAATATCCGGACACACAACCCATTTGAACAGTGTGTATTCCGGTTTTCTCTTCAATCATTCTTTACACATTTATTTGGTTTATTCTCTCTCTCCAAAAATTCTAACACCATTCAACCTCAAATAAAACAAGGCCCCTTATTATATTTAATCATTGTCTTAAATGAAACAAGGTTTTCATTAGCCACATAGGTAAAGCTTTATGTTTTTTTTTCATGTCATTAATTTATATTATTTATATATATAAATATTTGTTATATATAAATTTATATTTAATCAGAACATGCGGGAACGAGGACATACACAGAATAAGTATCCTGGTAATATAAAATATATTCTTATGATATATATATATATATATATATATATCGTATATATATATATATATATATATATATACCCTTGTTATGAGATACGCTATGTAGTAGGGTGTAGAGCTACCTGAGTTGGAATTGTACCGGATACTGCGGCTTCAATCTCTGTCGAAAAATATGTTCGCCTTAAAAGTTAGGATCCAATTGATTTTGCTTCCGTGATCATGACAAGTATCCTCAATAAATACATTTTGTCCTCGGCAATATTAGAGACTAAGTGAATGAGTTTGAACGGGAATGTTTGGGTCTATTGTCGAAGGTATACAATTAAGGATCTCTGTCGTAGTTTTTAATCTCCCATTTCTCGACCGATATGGAGTCCGCCTAGATTTTTTCTTAATTTTAACGCCTGCTCTTACTTGTGCCCATGTTTCTACAGATTTCACCATTTGTAACGTTCATGCTTCGAAAGCATGATCTTCAACAGGTGAACACAGAGGCTCAAAAGCAATTTGCAGGTAATGTTCCTTAGCCTTCAATTTCTTCATTTTTAAGCAGATGTTTAAAAGGAAACGTCAAAAGTTTCCATTTGCATACGATCGAATTTTTATTACACGAGTTGCAATGTAGGTCACGGCATTTAATGTGATAATGAGTGTAGTATTGTAAATTCTCGATTAAGTTGCAAATGGTAGCAAAAGTCCACCTTTGAAGTTGCCATTGGTGGAAAGTGCAACCACAATCTTTTGATAATATTATTTTCTCCTATGCCAAAATACAATATATATCCAATACATTTGGAATTCTAAATGGTTCGGCGTAACAATTGTAATTTACTGTGTAATACAAGTTAGTGTAATGTTGTTCTCAGACTCTTGTGATGGAGATGACATAGATGATAAATGTGTTGAAAAGGAATGTCTTTCTCTCTAACCATACATGATTTCCAAACCATGTCTTACAATACAAGTAGATTGGATAATATATGTTAAAAGAGTCCTATTTTACAAATCAATGTTCAAGATACTGGACACATGGAGGAGGAAATTGTTTGGAAGTGAGCTTTAGATATCTTTCTCTTTTGGTTAGTGTCATACAAAAGTAACTCCATACATGACTTCACTTGAGCATCCTTCATTTTGTGTCAGTCGCTCATATCACAACATGTAGGAGAGACAGTGCAAGCTCGTCAATGCATTACACTCTTGAGACTACAATAAATTATTAATCATTGTTGATCAAGGATTAATCATTATATATCATTGGCCTTCTTTAGTGTCATACCTTAATAATTAATGTGACATTGTAAGCGCTCCATGACCATTTCTGAGTGGCATTTGTCGACAATTTCCCCATGTACACAGGTGGAATTGGAAATATATGTGGGGGTGAAGCACAATATCAAGAATCCATGGTGGTCTAGAGTATTTTTGGAAGTCAACAACTACAAAAGCTTCTCAAGTAATCCCAAAGTAGAGTTTTGATTATGGATTCAGATGATGTAAACAATCCCATGGCTAGGATGGGTTATATTAACCAAAGCCTCCAAGTGCACTTTCTCACCCATACACAACACCTGGACATCTCCACAATCAACTTTTGTCAAATCTGCGTATATAAACACGGTTGTACCTCTAGTTGAGTGTGTATTACAGGCTTGGCACACTACCTCCACAAAATCCTCACTTTATTCTCATTTTGTTTATTGCAATGATGAATCTGTAATGATCCTCTCTCAACATCTGCTTATTGTGCAATATCTATCTAACCCATTATTTGTTGCATATAGATGTGTTAAGCCTTTAAATGTTGTAATGTTACTTTTGGAGTACATAATTGAGTTTATTCTTGACATGAGAAGATTTTAGTCCTCTATTATTGCCATTTTAGCATTTTTTTTATGTTGGTTGATAACTTTATAAATGGAATCTGATGTAAATCCATGCAAATCCCCAAATGATGAAATCTCTCAAAGCTCCCAATGATACAAGATGAACCATGTCAAATGTCTCACCATATCCAAGTGTGTGGTTAAATTGAACTTTACATCCATAACATCAAAATATGTCACTTAACTAGATGGGAGTTTCCAGAGGAGTTTGAGGTGGATCCAAGTGTAGGACTAACCACATCACTTCTCCTCCAATCCATGTGTTGTCATGGTGAAGGAAAGCCTCAACACAGACTCTGTAATTGGGTGGGTGAGGATATGCTAAGCATCCTTCAGGGTCTATGAAGCTCTTCTCCATACCTCTAAGGACACATGTTTAATGTGCCTTGTATTTTCTTGAAATTAATTACATGGTGTTTTCCTTCTTAGTCCCCTCAATTCTTGTATATGAATCTAAAGCCCAAAATGTCATCAGTTGATGTATTTATGTTGCATGTAGCGACACTTGTTAGAGCGAGAAGAAACAGGTTCCAAACTTGCTTCTACTTTTCAGTGATTTGTAATGTTTGTTTTGAGTACAACTAACTCAAGTATGAATTTTGTGTATCCAGTTGTACCTTGAATAATCATAACTTTAGTGACTGGGAAATGTACCTTGTTTGTTAGCATTTTCAACTAACTTAAATTTGTAGGTTACTTATTGATTAATGTCAAGTCTAAAGCATTGGCACATGGTTGGATTGAGTAGGTAATGTAATGCCCACTTCCCTATGACACTTAGTTGATTATCATTTTGAGTTATGCGGACTTTGGATATGGACATGACTTATACTTATGTTGATTAGCATGATGTTTTGTGACTAGATGCATTTGGAATATGATTGGATTTTGTTTTCAGTATGATCTAAACTGACTCATTGATAGACTATTGGATACCGATATTATTTTTATTATGGATATATTGCATGTGTTCTAACATTGAATTTCTTCACCATGATGAGTAGAATGTAGTTGTTGAATTTACATTACTATAATTTCAGATAATGATGAAATGCATAATTAAGTTGTGATTTAGACCTAGAAATAATGGATTGATTGAATTACGTATAGATGTCAATAAATTTCATGTATATGATTATTTTGGACATTTTGACATGGCCGCAAGGCCGAAGGAGGTATTTTCTATTTTTGCAGGAAACACAACATGATCACAACCATGAGGGGGATTGAGAACCAAACACAACAGAATGTCGGGGTGGTTACAACATTTGGTTGTCAAGGCAACTAGTAAATTGTATTGTGTTACCTTTATTCTTTTATGTGTTAAGAAAAATTTCCGTGAGGGGAAAATTTTCTAATGTGACCAAGGGGGTAAGAATTTTAATTACTTGTTTTAACTTGCTTTAGTAGGTGAATTCTATTTGTGTTGTCTTTTTGTTAAATTACTTTTGTTAAGTATATTTAGGATTAAATTAACATCTTGCTTTAAATTTTAAGTTTTGAAGGGAAGTCTAGTGGATGCAATTAATTTTTATGGTTGGCTCCTTGAGCCTTGTGTTTGCCTCATGTATTGAATGCTTGGTTTTGAGTATTGACCACTCCAAATCTCTTTGAATCTCGAATTTGAGATTGAGGGCAATTTTAGGGGACTTGTGGGACAAGTTGAACTTGCCCCACACTTCCCAAAACCCCTTACCAACCATATCTATGGGTTGGGAATCCAAAAAGGAGATTATTTATTGTTTTGGGAAGGGAAATGTGACTTTGGAGTGTACTTGTCTTCCTTTTGCATTTAATTGTGCCTTAGGACACATGGGGAAGGGATGGAATGTGGATTAAGAGATGTCATTCAACCCCAACAACTCATTTATGGTGTTTTGGGATTTGAGTTGACTAAAGGGAGGTGGTCTTGAGGATGTGTGATGTGGCATCCTACAAGGAGC
This sequence comes from Taxus chinensis, assembly GCA_019776745.2. Classification (NCBI taxonomy): domain Eukaryota; kingdom Viridiplantae; phylum Streptophyta; class Pinopsida; order Cupressales; family Taxaceae; genus Taxus; species Taxus chinensis. The sequence goes on along the minus strand of CM034156.1, from coordinate 576,953,624 downwards.
CACATCACCCCCACTCTTTTCCTTTGGTCTATTTATTGAAATTTTCTCTCTTGTTGAAGGGGTTGGAGTTTTGTTTTTGTTTTGTTGAAGAGTTCTCTTTTGTTATTTTTGGGAGAGAGAAGAATTGGGAGAAAGAGAAAAAGAGAGTGCTTGGACTTACATGCTTGGGATTATTTTGGGAGAGAGCTTGGACAAATTTCTTGGTTTAGGCTTCTCCAATGGAGAGGTAGAAAACCTTCTCCTTTGTTTTGCTTTCATATAATTTGTTGCTTCTATGCTTAAATTTGTGGAATAATGCATGTTTACTCTGGTGTATTGTGAAAAATGAATAGAATGCTTATTGTGTAGTATAGGAGAGGTCTATGAGAATACTTATGAGGGAGGCATAAGAGTAGATTAGGATATTGTGGAGGGAGTTTGAGAGGGATGCCCATCTTGGGTGAGAATGTTTACATTCTTACCTTGTTCTTGAGGGAGCCATAAGAGGAGGGAGGCATAAGAGTATGGGAGGAAAAAGGGGTACTCGAGGGAGGCATAAGAGTCATAGGGGCTTGAGTTTTATTGTGGAGGGTTTTTGGATGGGCATCTCATTTCAATTGGGAGGCATAAGGAAAACATTCCTATAGTTCCTTCTCTGGTTGGCTTGGATGAAAAGCCTTGTTGTGAAATGTTTGGTGTTATTTGTGTGTCTTTTTGTTTCTTTTTTTTTTTAGCTTTGAATGTTGTGAAGAAAATTGTATTGTGGAAGCAAGTGTTGTTGCCTTGAGTTGGAGACCACCCTTCATTGCGTTGTGTTTGGGGCTCGGGGGTTAATGGAGGAGATTGCTTCTCTTCTCCATTGAGATTTTGCTGAGAGGAGAGTGTTGCCTCTCCCCCTATCTTGGTTGTGATTTGAAATTCTTTGAACTTGGAGCATGGATGAAGAACACCTTGGAGCACAAGAACCTTGTTGTTGACAATATTAAAACATCACGTATTTACCCACCTTGAGTGGAGGAAAAATGTAATATTGCCTTGTTTTCTTTAGCTTCCATTATTGCAAATTTGTTTCTACATGAAGTAGGGTATGTTGTAAAAAGATTTGAAGGAAAATTTGCATTGAAATGATAGTATTTCTTACTCTAAAATTTATTGGAAATATTGTTGAATTCTTTTGTGGAATGTTGGAAAGAAATTACAAAGGAATATACATGTTAGATCTCATTTTGTTATTTACAAGGAGATGTATTAAAAAAATTGGAATGTTAGGGTATCTCTATTTTTGTATTGTTAATGAAATGACTTTAAACTCACTAAGTGCACTATCCAATACCCCATGATGCCCAATGGAGGTATTAATAGTTGGATTAGTATTCGTATTTAAGTAACATAAAAACTAAGGAACTTACTAATACTAAACTTAATAATATCATTGTACTTTGAAGATGTAATAGGAGGTTCAAATGGAAGAGCCCTGTTGGTATTCTATGAGGATCTAAAATCAACCCATAATGATATGGCCAGGCCCAAGGCCTTGATAGAGAATATTTAAATTCTTGCCATGCCTACAAATATCTTAAATGTTTCTTTTTACAGATTAGGACACTGCGAGTGGTCTTAGCTTCACAAATATCAAGCTGCATGGCAGGCCTCGCAACTGCCCAAAACAAATGTAAAGTTAGTCTCAAAATCAAGACCAGTCAATCACCCTTAAATCGTGTCTAAGAGAATAACTGCTAATATAAAAACAAAAATGATGATACGTTTCAGTAGATATGCCTGATAGACAACTTGATACACAAAGCACTGACTGTCACAGTGAATTTTTAAATTGTTGCAATGCTTGCAAAGGCGAGTTTTGTGGTCATCTATTTAAGAGTGTTGCAATAGACAAGCAATAGTTGTTGGTATAAGAGGTCCATAGTTGATAGATGGCATATCCAGAATTTATAGTAACTGCGTCCCATGAATATTCTGATATGAAACAGATTTACCTCTATGAGATTTTCCTCCTCTCTCACCTTCACTGCCCCTAATCAATTTTGATTTCTTTTCTGTGTGTGCCTCCTCCATTCCTCCATCGATTTTTGACAAAATATCTTGAAGGTGAACCCCAAAGTTGAGGATATGTTCGATACGGTACAGATAACAACATGTTGGACAGGCTGCTGGATTTATCGCCTTCTCTGTCCTAAAAAGCATCACCTACGCTGGCCTTGAAGTCTCTGCTTATTACGGGGGAGAGATAATTACGTGGAGTGAAATATTACCCAAGTTTCAGCAGAGGCACAAGAATACCACCATAGTGCATCCCCTCATAAACTTAGAATCGTTGAATGTCTCGGTGGTTACTTTGAAGAACTTGATTAAAGATAAAGTGAAGGGATCAGCACAGGTGGAACTGTGATTGAACTCGCGGGTTCAGTTCAGAATTTTTGCAAGCACACCTCTCAAAGATAAAATGCAAGTGATGTGCCCAATTTCAGTCTCTTATATAAATCAAACTGCCAACATATTCAATCCGTGAATTAAATGGCGCCTGCAGCAATGCTTAACTCATTTTTTTTTTACGCCCATCCCTTTCACGTGGCCAGGGTAGAACGGCCGGTAGATCAGACCAAGAGGACGTCAAGATTTGCAAATCTAGGCCATTAAATGTTAGAAGCAACCTGGAGCGGCACGCAAGGGGGAGAGATTTTAAATGTTTTTTTCTTCTTTTGCTGGTGTTGGTTGAGCCAACCACCCCAATCAGTTTTTTTTAACCTAAACGTCTTATTATGTCTTCACACAACAATAAGTAGTTGATGGGTCAGCATGAACCGCTTAAAGAGGACAGTCCAAAGTTCTAAGCTACCAAAAACAATAAGTGCGGAGTTAGAGACTAGGCTTTGCATGAGTTGGGTGGTAGGCTTTTGGCAATATGCTTTTAACTTGCGAGCTGTGTGGTTTGAAACGGAACATCTATTTTGGCCAGGATATGTAGGTAATTATTGAATTATTCGGAAGGCTAAAATCATTTGTGTGTGATATTTGTATTCCTTACCTTTCATTGTTGCTTGTATGTGTTCTTTTCTTCGCTCTCCATTGTACTAAAATGGTAGCCGTATGGTTGTAGTTAAGTGCTAGTAGATTTGTGTGGTTATCAGTCATCGGTTGAGATCAGACCCTTGTTGGTGCACGAGCTTTATGTTCTTTACTCTTAGGAGTCCCTTGTTTTTTTTTTTTTCAAAAAAAAAATATACGATTAACCTATTTTAAGAAATGTGATCTTGATTAAACACTATTTTATAACCATGTTACGTTCTTATTCTATAAAAAAAAAAAGATTTGGAACTTCATAGCTAACAATGAAATAGGCATCTTGGCTAAAGTTCTTACACCTATATGATTAAGTATAAATTAAGATTCTTCTATTCCTCTTTACTAACGCTTAGTACACTTAGTTTGTATAAGAGGAGTGAATTCTAATCATACACCCAAATACATTATCAAAAAAAATAGTTTGTCACCTTTTCAGGATGGTTGTTTCACGGAGTCGTCGTCGTCGTCGTCACTTGGAGCATGGCGTTTGTTTTTCAGGGCGTTACATTTTGGTATCAGAGCCAGGGGTTCGAAGCTGGGACCCTTGGGCACACGCAGAAAACGTGAAACAGGAACACTTAACTTAGTACAGAACATTATTCTTTTAAAATATAAAACCATAATGTTGATAATTATAGTAAACAGCAAATTTTGAAAACTAGCACAAGACCTAGAACAATGAACTAACTCTCACCTTGATCTGTGCAAGAGGCATGGATTGGGCGAGGGGTCTCTTCACATAGACCTAGACATACCACCGCCAGAGCAGGCCGTAGCAGCCCTTCTGCCTCAGATCTTGCAGACACTCCAGGATGTCAATGCCGCTATACGCGGAGAGCCCTTGGGAGGATGACATGCTAGGCATAGTTTGGAGCCATCAGTTGATGCCCAGGCATCCCCTCGACATAGCGAGGAGCACAGAGCAGAGAATTTCCATGCAGAGTCGGCTAGGGCAGAGTCACCACAGAGAAGACATGGGGACAGGATCTCAGGACATAGGGACATGTCTCGAAGCCCTAGACAGAGGGAGGAGCATACAGAGAGATCTAGGATTCGTCATACGTCAGCTGCAGACCATATCAGGGAGATCCTGAAGCTACGACCATCTCACTATTCGGGTGATACAGGCGGTTTTCAGGCAGAGGCCTGGTTGGTGAGCTTGAGCGGATGCTTCAAGCTCTGTCCTTGTAGTAGCAACATGAAAACTCATGTTGCGATCTATCTTCTAAAGGATGGAGCAGGAGTCTGGTGGAGGACCGAGGAGTGGAAGCTCCATGTCGACTCGGAGACGATTACCTGGGAATTGTTTGAGGAGCGTTTCAGGAGCAGGTATTTACCCAGGAGATTTATTCAGTAGCAGATAGACGAGTTTCATGACCTCCGTCAGGCATCGATGACAGTAGCTGAGTATGAGAGTCGATTTCTGGACCTACTCCAGTACGTCGACTATATGCAGGATGAGCAAGTATAGATTCACAGGTTCATTCGGGGCCTGAAATTGGATCTAGGTGGCGCAGTGCGCATTCACTTCCCATAGACGTTAGCAGAGGCCGTGGAGAAGGCCTATATTGTAGAGGAGACACGGGGGAAGACACAGCAGGCTAGAGACATAGTTCGGAGCCATATTTAGCAAATGCAGGATAGTAGGTCGAAGGGGTCAGTTCCTCCTCCACGGGGTGGACAGAGTTCAGGGCAAGCTTCATTCAGGCCACCACAGCAGCAGCAACAGACCCACCCACCCTACCGACCTCCTCAGAGGTTCGATGCACAGAGAGGACGTAGTATGGGGCCTCCTCCTAGGGGTCCCATCAGGACACAGGGTGCACTGAGAGCTCAGTCAGTAGGAGCTCGTCAGTAGAGACCTCAGCAGTCCATAGCCGGATCATCAGGATCTATATCCTAGTCATCTAGAGTACCAGCCAGAGCTGCTTCCCACTGGAGAGGACCAGGCAGCTGTTATGGTTGTGGTGTTGTTGGACATCTTTGGAGAGATTGCCCATAAAACCCTACCAAGGGTAAGGCATAGAGTTCAGAGCCTACTGTTGGAGATATGGCATGGAGTCATCAGATCTACACAGCGGTCAAGAACCGCCAGGCTGAGCATCAGAGTATTGTGATTGAGACGACAGGTAGTGTTGGTGGTATTTCCACCTCTATATTATTTGATTCTGGTTCTTCTGACTCTTTTATTGCACCATCCTTAGTAGAGCATTATAGGCTGGTGGCAGTTAGGCAGGGCCATAGTTGGGACGTTGAGATGGCTTCTAGAGCCAAGATTTTTGTAGACTCCTTAGTCAAGGAGTGTATAGTGGATTTGGGACCCTTCACCACTACTTCTGATCTTCGGATCCTTCCATTAGGATCTTATGGCATCATTTTAGGCATGGATTGGTTTGTCCGCTCACAGAGCTAGAGTGGATTGTTACCAAAAGACTATTGCTTGCATAGATGATCTTGGAGTAGAGTCAGTGATATCAGGAGTATAGGAGGCCGTATCCATTCGCACAATCTCCACTATGCAGCTTAAGCGGTGTGTGCGACAGGGTTGTCAGATGTTTGCTATTACGGGTCAGTGACAGATCAGAGGATGAGTCGAGAGGACCTTCCTCCTGATGATCATCCATCTATTAGAGTTTTCTGACTGTGTTCCCAGGGATTACCCGGGATTACCTCCCCACGTGGAGTCGATTTTCCATATAGATCTAGTTCCAGGCGCAGAGCCTATCTCACGAGCACAAATCGGATGACTACCCTGAGTTTATGTGAGCTCAAGTTACAGCTTGAGGACATTCTGGAGAAAGGCCTATCTGTCCTAGCGTATCCCCTTTGGGGTGCACCAGTTTCTTCGTGAAGAAGAAGGATAATCTCTTTGGTTGTGTATTGACTACCGTCAGCTGAATAAAGTAACGATCAAGATCGTTACCCCCTCCCTTCCATGCATTGATGATTTGTTTGATCAGATGAAGGGGGCTACAGTTTTTCTCTAAGATAGATCTTAAGTCATGGATACCATCAGCTCAGGATTGGCGGAGACAGATATTCACAAGATAGCTTTCCGCACGAGATATGGCCACTACAAGTTCACAGTTGTACCTTTCGGTTTGACAAAGCCCCACAGTGTTTATGAGTTTTGATGAATGGGGTGATTCAGGACCTTCCTTGATTGCTCATGCTTATCTTCCTTGATGACATTCTAATTTACTCACGCACACGTGAGGAGCACGAGGAGCACCTTCACCAGGTTCTTCAGTGTCTTCACGAGCAGCGCCTTTACGGGAACTTGGTGAAGTGTGCGTTCTTTCAGCCTGAGGTGCAGTCTTTGGGCACATTATTTCTTGGGAAGGTATCGCATTCAATCCTTCCAATACCCATTATGCCCCAATGGAGGTATTAAATAGTTGATTAATATTCGTATTTAAGTAACATAAAAACTAAAGGAATTATACTACTAAACTTATAAGTCATTGTACTTTAGATGTAATAGGAGGTTCAAATGGAAGAGCCCTGTGGTATTCTATGCGGATCTCAAAATCACCCATAATGATATGGCCACAGGCCACGGCCTTGATAGAGATATTTAAATCTTGCCATGCCTACAAATAGCTTAAATTTTTCTTTTTTACGATTAGGACACTGCGAGTGGTCTTAGCTTCACAAATATCAAGCTGCATGGCAGGCCTCGCAACTGCCCAAAACAAATTGGGGGTAAAGTTAGTCTCAAACAAGACCAGTCAATCACCCTTAATCGTGTCTAAGGAATAACTGCTAATATAAAAACAAAATGATGATACGTTCAGTAGATATGCCTGAGAGACACCCCTTGAGATACACAAAGCACTGACTGTCACAGTGAATTTTTCAATTGTTGGCAAGCTTCAAAGCGAGTTTTTTGGTCATCTATGTTAAGAGTGTTGCAATAGAACAAGTCATAGTTGTTGGTATACGAGGTCCATAGTTTTATAGATGGCATATCCACATTTATAGTACCTGCGTCCCCATGAATAATTCTAGATATGAAACAGATTTCCTCTATGAGATTTTCCTCCTCTCTCACCTTCACTGCCCCTAAGCAATTTGATTTCTTTTCTGTTGTGTGCCTCCTCCATTCCTCCCCTCGATTTTTGACACATATCTTGAAGGTAGAACCCCAAAGTTTGAGGATATGTTCGATACTGTCAGATAACCCTGTTGGACAGGCTGCTGGATTTATCGCCTTCTCATGTCCTAAAGCATATACCTAACGCTGGCCTTGAAGTCTCTGCTTTATTACGGGGAGAGATAATTTCGTGATGGGGAATATTAACCCAAGTTTCACATAGGCACAAGAAGACCACCATAGTGCAAGCCCTCATACAACTTATAATCGTTGTACTGTCTCGGTGGTTACTTTGAAGAACTTGATTAAAGATAAGGTGAAGGGATCAGCACAGTTGGAACTGTGATTAACTCGCGGGTTCAGTCAGAATTTTTGCAACACACCTCTCAAAGATAAAATGCAAGTGATGTTGCCCAATTTCAGTCCTTATAAATCCAACTGCCAACATATTCATCCGTGATTAATGGCGCCCTGCAGCAATGTTAACCTCATTTTTTTTTTACGCCATCCCTTTCACGTGGCCAGGGTAGAACGGCCGGTAGAAATCAACCAAGAGACGTCAAGATTTTGCAAAATCTAGGCATTAATGTTAGAAGCAACCTGGAGCGGCACGCAAGGGGGAGAGATTTTAAATGTTTTTTTTGTCTTCTTTTGCTGGTGTTGTTGAGGCCAACCACCCCAATCAGTTTGTTTTGAACCTAAACGGTCTTATTATGGCTTCACACACAATAAGTAGTTTGATGGGTCACATGAACCGCTTAAAAATGGACGTCCAAAGTTCTAAGCTATCCAAAACAATAAGTGCGAGTTATAGACTAGGCTTTGCTGAGTTTGGTGGTAGGCTTTTGGCATAATGCTTTTAACCTTGTCGAGCTGTGTGGTTTGAAAAAGGACACATCTATTTTGGCCAGATATTTAGTTCATTATTGCATTTTCGGAAGGCTAAAATCATTTGTGTGTGATATTTTTTTGTATTCCTTAACTCTTCATGTTTCGTGTATGTGTTCTTTTCTTCGCTCTCCATTGTCTAAAATGTAGCCGGATGGGTTGTAGTTAGTGCTAGTAGATTTGTGTGGTTCTCAGTCATCGTTTGAGATCAACCCCTTGTTGGTGGCACGAACGATCTTTAATTTGCTTTACGCTAGATCCCCTTGTTTTTTTTTTTTTCAAAAAAAAATATACGATTTAACCTATTTAAGAAATGTGATCTTGATTAAAACACTATTTTATAACGCATGTTACGTTCTTATTCTATAAAAAAAAAAGAATTTGGAACTTTCATAGCAACAATGAAATAGGCATCTTGGCTACAGTTTTCTTACACCTATATGATTAAGTATAAATTTAAGATTCTTCTTTCCTCTTTACTAACGCTTAGTACACTTAGTTTTTATTAAGAGGATGAATTCATCTACCGCCAATACAATTATCAAAAAATATTTTGTCAGCCTTTTCAGGATGGTTGGTTCAACGGCGTCCGTCGTCAGTCTCGTCACTTCTGGAGCATGGCGTTTGTGTTTTCAGGGCGTTACCATTTGATTGGGTATCAAGGCCAGGGGTTCGAAGCTTGGACCCTTGGGCACCGCAGAAACGTGAAACAGGAACACTTAACTTATTACAGAAAATTATTCTTTTAATATAAGAACCATCATTTGATAATTATATAAACAAGGCAATTTTTGCAAACTAGGCACAAGAACCTAGAACAATGAACTAACTACTCACCTTATCTGTGCAAGAGGCATGGATTGGCCGAGGGGTCCCTCTTCACATGACCTAGACATACCACCGCCAGAGAGGGGCCGTATCAGCCCTTCGGCCTCAGATCTGCAGACACTTCCAGATGTAATGCGCTATACGCGGAGAGCCCTTGGTAGGATGACATCTAGGCATAGTTTTTGGAGCCATCATTGTATGCCCCAGTCATCCCCTCGACATAGCGAGGAGCACCGAGCAGAGACTTTCCATGCAGAGTCGGGGCTAGGGCATAGTCACCACAGAGAAGAACTTGGGAACAGGATCTCAGGACTAATGGACCTGTCTCGAAGCCCTAAGACAGAGGGAGGAACATACAGGAGATCTATGATGTCGTCATACGTCAGCTGCAGACCATAAATCAGGGAGATCCTGAAGCTACTACCATCTCACTATTCGTGTGATACAGGGGTTGTCAGGCAGAGGCCTGGTTGGTGAGCTTGACTCGGATGCTCAAGCTCTGTCCTTGTAGTAAGCACATGAAAACTCAGGTTGGCGATCTAATCTCTAAAGGATGGAGAGAGTCTGGTGGAGGACCGAGAGTGGAAGCTCCATTCGAACTCGGAGAACGATTACCTGGAATAATGTTTTATGACGTTTCAGGATCAGGTTTTACCCGGAGATTTTATTCGTAGCAGATAACGAGTTTTCATGACCTCCGTCAAGGCATCGAGACATAGCTGAGTATGAGAGTCGATTTCTGGACCTACTCCAGTACGTCGACTATAGAAGGATGAGCACGTATAATTCAGCAGGTTCATTCGGGGCCCTGAAATTTGGATCAGGTGGCGCAGTGCGCATTCACTTCCATGACTAGCAAGGCCGTGGGAAGGCCTATATTGTAAGGAGAACACGGGGGAAGACACACAGGCTAGAGACAATAGTTCGGAGCCATATTTAGCAAAATTGCATGATAGTAGGGTCGAAGGGTCATTCCTCCTCCACGGGGTGGACATATTTCAGGGCAAGCTTCTTCAGCCACCACATCAGCAGCAGCAACAACCCACCCACCCTACCGCCTCCTCATATGTTCGAGCACAGATAAGGACTAGTATGGGGCCTCCTCCTAGGGTCCCATCAGGACAACAGGGGTGGCACTGAGAGCTCAGTCAGTTAGGAGCTCGTTCGTAAGACCTCAAGCTCCATAGCCCCGCCGCTCATCAGGATCTCTTAGCCTAGTCATCTAGCGTACCAGCCCAGAGCTGCTTCCCACTGATAGGCCCAGGCAGCTGTTATGGTTGTGGTGTTGGGTTTTTGGAACATCTTTGGAGAGATTGCCCATCAAAACCCTACGCAAGGGTAGGCATTAGTTCAGAGCCTACTGTTGTGAGATATGGCAATGGAGTCATCATAGCTACACACGCGGTCACATAACCGCCAGGCTGAGCATCAAGAGTATTGGGATTGAGACGACAGTGGTAGTGTTGGTGTAATTTTCCACCTCTATAATTAGTGATCTGGTGTTCTTCTGACTACACTTTTATTGCACATCCTTATTAGAGGCATTATCGGCTGGTGGCAGTTAGGCAGGCCATAGTTGGGACGTTGAGATGGCGTCTTAGAGCCAGATTTTTGTAGACCCTTATCAGGAGTTTCTAGTGGAGTTGGGGCCCTTCCCACTACTTCTGATCTCGGATCCTCCTTAAAGGATCTTAGGCATCATTTTGGCATGGTTGGTTGCCGCTCACAGAGCTATAGTGGTTGTTACCAAAAGACTATTGCTTGCATAGAGGATCTTGAGTAAGTCAGTGATATCAGGAGTTCGGAGGGCCGTATCCATTCGCATCCATCTCCATATGCAGCTTAAGCGGTGTGGGTGCGACAGGGTTGTCAGATGTTTGGCTATTACGGTCATTGACAGATCAGAGGATGAGTCGATAGGACCTTCCCTCGATGATCTCCCATCTTATTGAGTTTTCTGATGTGTTTCCCAGGGAGTTACCGGATTACCTCCCCCGGAGATTCGATTTCCATATAGATCAGTTTCCAGCGCAGAGCCTATCTCACGAGCACACATCGGATGACTACCCCTGATTTATGTGAGCCAAGTTACAGCTTTAGGACATTCTGGAGAAGGCCTAATCTGTCCAGCGTATCACCCCTTGGGGTGCACCAGTTATCTTCGTGAAGAAGAAGGATTAATCTCTTTGGTTGTGTATTGACTACCGTCATCTGAATAAAGTACGATCAGAATCGTTACCCCCCCTTCCATGCATTGATGATTGTTTTATCCAATGAGGGGGCTACCGTTTTTCTCTAAGATAGATCTTAAGTCAGGATACCATCAGCTTCAGGATTGGCGGAGTGACAGATATTCACAAATAGACATATATCACGCACGAATATGCCCTACAGTTCACAGTTTAACCTTTCGGTGTGACAAAGCCCACAAGTGTTTATGGTTTGATGATGGGGGTATTCAGACCTTCCTTGATTGCTTCATGCTTATCTTCCTTATGACATTCTAATTTTACTCACGCAACACGTGGAGGAGCCACGAGGAAGCACTCACCAGGGGGTGGGGGGGGTTCTTTCAGTGTCTCACGAGCAGCGCTTTTTAACGGAACTTGGTGAAGTGTGCGTTCTTTCGCCGGAGGTGCAGTCTTGGGCCACATTATTTCTGGGGAAGGTATCGCAGTCAATCCTTCCAAGATTCGAGCCATCATGGATTGGCCCAGCACCCACTAGTGTGACCGAGGTGCCGTAGTTCATCATGGGTCTACTAGCAGGATACTACAGGAGCTCTGTTCAGGATTTTTCCAATTGCGTACCCCTCACTTCTCTTCACTCAAACGAAAGTGAAAAAGTTTTATGGTCAGATAGATGTGATCAGGCCTTCATTACCCTCAGGAATGCCTTACGACAGCACCTATCCTTGCAGGCCAATCCCATGGAGATTCTTTTCGTATGCACAGATGCTTCCTCGTCCTTGGCAGGACTTGGAGGTGTGTTAATTCCGGAGGGTAGATTTGTTTTTTGCCTTCGAGTCTCCAAACTCAAAGATTATGAGCTCAATTATCCAACCCATGACCTTGAGCTTGCAGCAGTAGTACATCCTAGTGCGTGAGACATTTTTCTTCTTCGTCCGGAGATTTTCACTCAGACTGATCACAGGCTTTAGTCTTGCCACCCTTTTCACGTAGCCCAATTTCTCACGCGCGTCCAAACGCAAATGAGATGAGTTACTCGATGAGTATGACATGGAGATAGAGCATGTGAAGAAAGGAAATGTGGTTGTAAGATGCCTTGATATGCGGAGACATGTGCTATGGCCACCTCAGTGGGCAACATTTGCGGAGTATGATCTTGCAGCAGCTTCCTCAGGATCTAGTTTCCTTCTACCTTGCAGCCGAGCGAGATTGAGTCTCAAGACCCTTGAGGGGGGAGGGTGGGAGATTTTATTGGTCTTTCATAGAGGCAGATGTCGCGCTTCAGACACCGAGGTCGAATTTTATGTTCCTAAGATGGAGGCTTGAGACAATGACATTGACAGAGGCTCATCGTGCACCTTACTCAGCCCATCCCGGGGTGAAGAAGATGCACGCCACCTTGTACAGTTGTATTTTTGGAGAGGACTTCGAGAGACATCCGCCTCAGTTGTATTAGAGTGCAGAAGGGTATGAAGGCCGGCATCAGCATCCTCTGGCCCCCCTCTATCTCACGCCATACCAGAGTGGAAGTGGGACACCATTTCTATGGATTTCATTGGTGGGTTGCCGACGTCGAGATACCACCAGACGCCATCATGGTCCACGGTGGATAAATTGACGAAGGTAGCTCACTTTTCCTCCAGTGTAAACTACCTACAACACGGCTAGTGCAGTAGCACGAGTATATCTTGATGAGATTTGTCAGACTACATGGGATTACATGGAAGATTATTTGCGACCTCGACCCTTTTGTCACCTCCCATTTCGGACCACCCATGTAGTCTGCTCTTGGGACGGGTTAATTTCAGCACAGCTTACACCCTGAGATCGATGGACAGACAGAGAGGCTGAATCAGATTTTTGGAGGACTGTCAGCTGTACGTGATGACATCAATCGAGATGGGAGAGTATCTGTATTTGGTGGAGTTTTCCTACAATCTAGTTTCCCGAGTCTATAGCATGGGCTCCCTTTTCCAGGCTTTATATAATGGTTAGAGATGTAGGACACCTCTTAGGTGGGGACAGGATTGACGACAGGGGTTTCTCTTGACCAAGCATTATTATAGGACTAGACAGCAGTTTACCTTGATCAGATAAGAGATTGCATGAGGCCAGATAAGACAAAGATTATGCAGACCGCATAGGATAGAGCGCATTTTTGAGGAGGCACGAAGGTGTTTCTTCATGTCCGACCGCATAGAAGCCCTATCCGTATGGAAGTTTCTAACTTGCCCTAGGTTTGTGGGTCCTGTTGTTGAGATCTTGGAGCGCCTCGGCCCCTTACAGCCCTATCGTCTGCACGTCACTATCTTCTCGCGCATCCATGATGTTTTCCACGTTTCTTCTGTGCTTAGGAATAGTTTTCTGATCCCTCTCATTTGCTAGATGGGCTGCATTGCAGGTGGCAGGATCAGGGGCAGGTATAGTGAGCCCCAATTTTTTTGCCCAATTTTGTCGCAGACCCTGGGCCTCAAATGGCAGAGAGATTTGATCATGTTCGGGTCCAATGGACAGGTACGATGAGACTGCTGGCTACTGGAGGATGCCTACATCATTGCGAGCTTAGTTCCCACACTTATTCAGTGACTTTCAGGAGGAAGTCTCGTCTAAAGGGAGGGGGATGTAATGCCCCCACTTCCGATGACCTGGTTTGATTCTCATTTTGAGTTTATGAGACTTTGGATATGGACATACTTATCTTAGTTGATTAGCATGATGTTTTGTGACTAGATGCATTTGGAATTATATGATTGATTTTGTTTTCATTATGATCTACCTGACTCATGGACTACTATTGGATACCCAAATTTTTATTATTTTTATATGGATATATTGGCATGTGTTCTAACATTGGATTTCTTCACCATGATGAGTAGAATGTAGTTTGTTGAATTTACATTAATATAATTTTGGATAGTGATGAAATGCATACTTACTTGTGATTTAGACCTAGAAATAATATTGATTGATTAAACGTATAGAATGTTAATAAATTTTCATGCTTATGGTTATTTTGGATATTTTGACATGGCCATAAGGCCGAAGGAGGTATTTTGTATTTTACAGGACACAGCGAGTGGTCCTTAGCTTCAGACAAATACAAGGTGCATGGTAGTCCCTCGCAACTACTTTAACTCACTAAGTGCACTATCCAATACCCCATGATGCCAATTGGAGGTATTAATAGTTGGATTAGTATTCGTATTTAAGTAACATAAAAACTAAGGAACTTACTAATACTAAACTTAATAATATCATTGTACTTTGAAGATGTAATAGGAGGTTCAAATGGAAGAGCCCTGTTGGTATTCTATGAGGATCTAAAATCAACCCATAATGATATGGCCAGGCCCAAGGCCTTGATAGAGAATATTTAAATTCTTTCCATGCCTACAAATATCTTAACGTTTCTTTTTACAGATTAGGACACTGTGAGTGGTCCTTAGCTTCACAAATATCAAGGTGCATGGTAGGCCTTTGCAACTGCCCAAAACAAATGTAAAGTTAGTCTCAAATCAAGACCAGTCAATCACCCTTAAATCGTGTCTAAGAGGAATAACTGCTAAATATAAAAAAAATGATGATACGTTTCAGTAGATATGCCTGATAGACAACTTGATACACAAAGCACTGACTGTCACAGTGAATTTTTAAATTGTTGCAATGCTTGCAAAGGCGAGTTTCGTGGTCGTCTATTTAAGAGTGTTGCAATAGACAAGCAATAGTTGTTGGTATAAGAGGTCCATAGTTGATAGATGGCATATCCAGAATTTATAGTAACTGCGTCATATGAATATTCTGATATGAAATAGATTTACCTCTATGGGATTTTCCTCCTCTCTCGCCTTCACTGCCCCTAATCGATTTTGATTTCTTTTCTGTTTGCGCCTCCTCTGTTCCTCCATCGATTTTTGACAAAATATCTTGAAGGTGAACCCCGAAGTTGAGGATATGTTCGATACGGGACAGATAACAACATGTTGGACAGGCTGTTGGCTTTATCGCCTTCTCTGTCCCTAAGAAGCATCACCTACGTTGGCCTTGAAGTCTCTGCTTATTACGGGGGAGAGATAATTGCGTGTAGTGAAATATTACCCGAGTTTCAGCAGAGGCACAAGAATACCACCATAGTGCATCCCCTCATAAAATCAGAATCACTGAATGTCTCGGCGGTTACTTTGAAGAACTTGATTAAAGATAAAGTGAAGGGATCGGCACAGGTGGAAGTGTGATTGAACTCGCGGGTTCGGTTCAGAAGTTTTGCAAGCGCACCTCTCAAAGATAAAATGCAAGTGACGTGCCCAATTTCAGTCTCTTATATAAATCAAACTGCCAACATCTTCAATCTGTGAATTAAATGGCGCCTGTAGCAATGCTTAACTCATTTTTTTTTTACACCCATCCCTTTCATGCGGCCGGGGCAGAACAACCTGTAGATCAGGCCAAGAGGACGTCAAGATTTGTAAATCTAGGCCATTAAATGTTAGAAGCGACCTGGAGCGGCACGCAAGGGGGAGAGGTTTTAAATTTTTTTTTCTTCTTTTGCTGGTGTTGGTTGAGCCAACCACCCCAATCAGTTTTTTTAACCTAAACATCTTATTATGTCTTCACGCAACAATAAGTAGTTGATGGGTCAGCATGAACCGCTTAAAGAGGACAGTCCAAAGTTCTAAGCTACCAAAAACAATAAGTGCGGAGTTAGAGACTAGGCCTTGCATGAGTTGGGTGGTAGGATTTTGGCAATATGCTTTTAACTTTTGAGCTATGTGGTTTGAAACGGAACAACTATTTTGGCCAGGGTATGTAGGTAATTATCGAATTATTCGGAAGGCTAAAATCATTTGTGTGTGATATTTGTATTCCTTACCTTTCATTGTTGCTTGTATGTGTTCTTTTCTTCGCTCTACATTGTACTAAAATGGTAGCCGTATGGTTGTAGTTAAGTGCTAGTAGATTTGTGTGGTTATTAGTCATCGGTTGAGATCAGACCCTTGTTGGTGCATGAGCTTTATGTTCTTTACTCTTAGGAGTCCCTTGTTTTTTTTTTTTCAAAAAAAAAATATACGATTAACCTACTTTATGAAATGTGATCTTGATTAAACACTATTTTATAACCATGTTACGTTCTTATTGTATAAAAAAAAAAATATTTGGAACTTCATAGCTAACAATGAAATAGGCTTCTTGGCTAAACTTCTTACACCTATATGATTAAGTATAAATTAAGATTCTTCTATTCCTCTTTACTAACGCTTAATACACTTAGTTTGTATAAGAGGAGTGAATTCTAATCATACACCCAAATACATTATCAAAAAAAAAAGTTTGTAGCCTTTTTGGGATGGTTGTTTCGCGGCGTCGTCGTCGTCGTCGTCGCCGGGAGCGTGGCGTTCGTGTTCAGGGCGTTACAAATAATAAAGTGAGAATTACATCACAATAAATAAATCACATACACAACTAAATAAATAAAGTGAACGAAATAAAACAATCATTCAAACCCCTTAATAACACATGAGGTTACCCCCATGGGAACCTCCTAATAAACACAATAGTACACATGACACGAAGTTGCCAAGGTAACCTTGTTACCAATATCCAATATGCCTCCATTGTTAATCTCCTAGCCACTTCTTGTTTATTGTAATATAATTTCCTATAACCAATCAAATAATACCCCTTCGGCCTCAAGGCCACATCAAATACATCAAGTAATAAAAAACACATACATCTAATCCAAAAACATGATACACGAAGCTATATAATCATCATTAGAATTAGGAAATTTTATCCATTATTCACAATTACTAAACATCTCAATTTTGATAAGTCATAACATCAATAAGATCATAAGGTTAATCAAAACATATAAATGTAATCATCATCGTGAAAATCCAAAACATCAGTATACCATGAAACAACACTAGATCATCATTTATTAATGTCTTCTAGTATTCCGTACCAGCTATTATATGAGTCATAACATATCAATAATAATATGCCCATACTAGATAATAACATGCTAACGAAAATATAATAATAATGTTCATGTCTCTAATCAAGAATAAACAAAATAATAGTATAATAAATGTCGAAGAGGAGTGGACATTACATCTCCCTCCCCTTAGACTCGAATTCTTCTTAGAAGTCACTGGAACAAGTTTGGTAATTAGGATCGTAGGAAGGTGGCGTCCTGCCAAGTAGTTGTTGTCTCATCATAATGATCCCACTGGATGCACACTTGATCAATATAACACTCTCTAAGGACTAGGGTCCTACGTTCTATGATGTGTAAAGGTTTGTGATTCTCATGAAAACAACCCACTTGAGACCCAAGAACAACCTAGGATTAGTTAGGAAAATTATGGAATAATTTTTTTTGTTTAAAGGAGTCTACAACCAGGTTACAAAACAACAGTTGTCACTAACAAGTTCTAGGTCAATTCAAAACCACCACAATATACATTTATTTTTATTAACAATTATTAGAGGTCATAAGGTCAAACAATTAGGGTTAGAAAGTTCAATTAGGGTAAGAGGGTAATTCCTCACCATACCCACTCTCTAACAAGATTTAAAGATTTACTTGATTTTCTCAGAATTTTTTCCCATTGGATGGGAAATTTCCTCACTTTTCCAGTGATATAAAGAAGTCCTCCTAACTCCTCATATTTCTCAAGTAATGGGCTGGCGGGCCTTAGGGTGAAAATATTCCCCAAGAGCAGGCCTGCGTGCCCAGGGGAGAAAATTTGTCCCAGAGGCAGGTCGGCAGGCTGCAAAGAGAAATCTTTCCCCATGACAGGTCTGCGGGCCATGGGGAGAAATTTTTCCTAGGGAAGGAGTCGGGTCAGTGGGACCGTCGGAGACGTTTTATGAAATTTCCCGCACGAGGGGGAAAAGCCACCTAAGCACCCGTGCTCCCGCAAGTCCGCAAGGGACACGTGGCACCTCCTAAGCTAGCGTGGGTAAAGTGGGGTGGCAAGGATAAAAGAGTTATAGTGCCCGAAAGGGAAAAAAAGGTAAAATTCACCCACATCTCTGCCGAGACCTTGCGATGCCACGTGACAGCACCTGATTGGTTGCAGGCTAGCATAGAGGTGAGGAAAATTTAGAAAAATTTCCCAATTTTTTTTAAGCGCTAAGTTAAAAAGGGATCCGCCACTCCGTCAATGCCTCATGGTGCCATGTGGCAGCCTCTGATTGGCTGTGAGATGGCGGGGCGGCGAGGAAAATTTTCCCAAAAAAAAATTCGAAGCACTAAGGAAAAATTCGGACCAGTGGGTCTGCCATGGAAAATTTTCCCAACTTTTTTTATTTGATGCCAAGTGAATAAAAAATTTAGAAGCCCATAAATTTAAATAGAGAGCTCAGGTTTTGGAAAACAAGGACTTCCTAGAAATCTCTTGATGTCCTCTTTACACAAGAATAATTAATTTTTAATTTTGATAGAGTTTAAGGGGTCAATTTCATGAAAATGATTTGCAGGCTTTTACAATCCAAACTCGTAAATTTTAACTTATGAGAATTATTCAATTTGATCTTCTTCCTCTCTCAACATGTCAAATAGACATAGAGAATTGTTCTTAGATGGATTTAGGAAATATTTCAAGATTCAATTTGTCTGATTGATTTGCAATTTGAACCTTTACATTTCTTGATAGGAAAACGACTGTGAAATCTTTGAACTTGGTTTTGCTAGGTTTTGAAATATTTCCTTTAAGTTTTTTTGTCTAATAGAACTCATTTATATCCTAGCATGTTCAATTTTAATGTTTCATTCTTATTTCTTGGTTACAGGTTCGGTCTGTTCATTTATGGTAAAAGTTACAGATTTTAACGTGAAGCAAACATGGAAACAACAATATTAACTCAATGGTTCTTATTTTACTTGCCTTACAAATGAATTCATTTCATGATAGTTTCAAAAAGGTTTCATTCCTTAAATAAAATTATAAAGACAAGAATGTAACTTTATTCTTTTCAAATCATGAACTTCACAAAAAGAGAGTATTGCATTTCCTTCATACACATTTCTTTTCTTCAATCAAAGATTTCAATTACATTTAAAAGATCAGATTCAATACCAGAGTATAATTTGAGAAAGTTAATACATCATTTATTGATTCCAAAAGACAACTTTGTAACATCCTTCTTTTATTCTTCAAATGCAATTTCTTTCACATTCTTTCAAAACAAAAACAAAGTTTATCTCTTTTACATTTCACCTTACAACTTTCATAATCGACACAACATCTTTCCATTAAAAAACATTTACATGTTCATCCACTTCAAGTGGGAAAGGTTACAACAAAATTTATCTCAACAAGGGACTATCCAACTGTCTTTTTCCTTGCTCCAGAATAGCAACGTGCGTATTTCTCATTCTTCCAATTTGGTCACAACAGGAGTAGGGGAAAGGCAACGCTCTCCACCCAACCAAGACATCAAATGAAGAGGAGAAGTCATCCTTCTTCATTGGCCCCCGAGCACCAACCATAATGCAATAAAAGATGTGATCCAACTCATGGCAACAATAGGCTTCCACAAACACACAAGCACCATTTTCACAATAAAAACACAGTCCAACACAAAATGTAGTTTACAACTACATTAAAGCATGACAAACATTACTGAGGCTTCATCAACAAGCCAAAGGAGCAAGAAACTATGGGGGAAGATTTTTATGCCTCCCAAAAGGGTAAATGGGTATCACCACCTTAATTACAAACCGTCAAAATATAGTTTATCAAAACCCTAAAATTCCTTATGCCTCCCCAAGTACCCTTTATTCCTCACATTTTCTTATGCCTCCTCAACCTCTTATGGCACCCCATAGTGAGTAAAGAAATGCAAGCTACTAATTTGTAACGTGGAACCCAAATCCCAACTCCTTGCTCCCTTATACTTCCCTAAAACACACTTGTGCCTCCCACAAAATAAACCCCATAGTCTTCTCCTACACCATTCCTATGCCATCTACCCAACATCTCACAAACATGCCAAAACATTCACACATTAACATTTTTATCAACATAAAATAAGTATTTCAAGAGCCAAGCTCCTACCTCTCCATGATGGAGTTGTTCCAAGTTCCAAAATAGTAAGCTTTATCCCAATGCAAGCAATCCAAATCAGCCAAGCACAAGCATGCAACAATCTTCCAAAAACTTCTTCAAAGCAAGAGCTCCAAAACAACAAAAGAATTCACCCAAGAATGAAGTCTCTAAAGTGAAGCAACCTAAAACAAGGCAAGGAGTTCAAATTAAATAGAAGAGGAAAGGGAAGAGGATAAGGTGGATCCATGTAGGATGCCACATCACACATCCTCAACCCCAACCCCAAAATTCAACTTCATTCTCCAATGCATAATAAATAGGTGGGTGAATCAAATGACAGTTTACTTACACACTCAAATCCAACCCACACCCCAAAGGAATGAAATTAAATCATGTAAGAAAAGTGCAATTAAAACCTACAATTTTACCTTCTTAAAAAGCAATGTAAAGGTAAAATTTAAACTCTCCAACCATAGGTATGGTTGGTAAATGAATTTAAGAGGTATGGGACAAGTTTAACTTGTCCCACAAGCCTCCAAAATCAGCCTTCAAGTAAAAATTCGAATTTCCAAGAAGATGAAGTGTTTCACACTCAAAAGTTAACTTACACATCTCTTACATCACTTTAAATCAAGGCCAAAAACTCGATTAATTAATTTCTTATGATATATTTGATTTATTTATTTTAACAATATTATTACTCATAATATTTACACACCATATAATAATTAATGAAAGGGTAAAAAGCACCATAAAATAAACACATGCAAACATAAACAAAGGGACTAAATAAAATAAATACATAAAACCCCTTGGTCACATTTAAAGGTGATCCCCCCATGGGAATCTCTAACAAACACACAACACGCACAAACAAATACTAGTTTTTATGGTGACTTTATTAAATTCATCTAGAATTCCAATGTGATTGGTCTCCAATCCCCTGATGTTTTTTGTGATATTTTAACCTGCAAAACACAAATACCTCCTTCAGCCTCGTGGTCATATTAAAACATCGAAAATAATATAAATATAATTCCCAAAATCATCTAGATATATGAATCACAACAACATCAATGCAATCTAACAATATCATTTATAGTTTTATCAACAACTATATCATCATCCAATAATTTCCATTTCTAGGTCTACTCACAATATCCAAATATCACGAGTCCAAACAACATCCATAATATAACCATGTCAAACAGTATATCATCATCAACATATAAAATGTCTTTAATAACCATCATGCATCATAACTGAATCAAGTCAACAATAATCCATGATCTACAATCTAACAGATCATACTATAATAAATTCCATAACCATGTCCATAATATAATCAACAGTATCATGATTAATATAAAAAAGGTGTCAAAGGGAAGTGGACACTACAAGGTTCCATAGTTACCTTTCCCTTCTCCTGTAGCGACAAAGTAGTCAAATCTAATACATGAAAAAGATCTGGAATGTACATCTCTGTAATATAAAAATATTGAAAACATCATGGATGCGAGACAAGATGGGTGGAAAGGCTAAGTGGTAGGCTAAGGGACTGATATGCTCCAAGATCTAAAATGGACCCAAAAATGTCAGAGCTAACTTAGAGCCTTTTCCATAATGGATGGCACTCTTATGAGGTCTAACACGAAGAAATACCTTTGTGCCAACCTCAAAACTATGGTCTGTCCTCCTCTGATTTGCATACTTCTTCTGCCAATCCTAAGCCTCCTACAATTGTTGTCTGATCAAAATGACATATTGCTTCATATATTGTGACATGGCTAGCCCAAGAGATACCCTATCCTCTGACTTGTCCCAACTCAATGGATTCCTGCACTCTCTACCATATACAGCCTAAAATGGTGCATTTCCGATGGAAATTAGAAAGATGTTTTATGAAAATTATACTAGCTATAGATACTCCTCCCAACACGACTGGTGATCCATAACGTACATGAAAATCATATCCTCAAGTATCTAGTTCACCCACTTTGTCTGACCATCTATCTCCGAATGATAAGTTGTACTGAAATTAATCCTTATCCCAAGATCATGTTGCATGGTAGTCCAAAAATGTGATGTCTACAAGGGATCGCAGTCACAGATAATCTTCCATGGAATCCCATGGAGTCTAACTATCTCATCCAAATATACTCATGCTACTGCACAATTTGTATGTCATCGAAGAAAAATAAGTCACCTTCATCAATCTATCAACCAAGACCATCATCACATCGTGGTGATATCTTGACATAGGTATCCCTAATATGAAGTCCATGGAAATGGTTTCTCATTTCCACTCTAGTATGGCATAAGGGTATAGAAGGCCATCTGGATGTCGATTCTTGGCCTTCACCTTCTACAACTCCAAACAATGTGACACAAACTGAGTTATATCTCTCCTAAGCCCTCTCCAAAAGAATAGTTATCTCAGTGAAGTGTGTATCTTCTACACCCCTGGATGGGTTGAATAAGGTGCATGATGTGCATTTGGTACAATTTCTTGTCTCAAATCTCCATCCCTAGGCACATATATCTGACCTCTATGTCAGAGAAGTCCATCTGGCTCTAATGTCAATCCCTCAAACTTCCCCTCAAGGGGTCTCTAAGAATCAATCTCTACTCTAGTTGAAAGGTAGAAGTTGTCACATGGGAGATGCTATAAGATATTGCTATGTAAGTCGATATCTATGGATGTAACCATAACCAAATGCTTTCAATGACTCAAAGCATCTGCTACCATGTTATCCTTCCCCTTCACATGCTCCCTATTCATATCATACTCACATAAAAGATCCATCCAACGTTGTTGATGGGTGTTGATATTAGGTTGTGTGAAGTAGTGTCGAAGGTTCAAATGATCTTTCTTGAGAATGAACCCCCTACATAATAGAAAATGGCACCATCGGACCAAAGCATGAACCACTATTGCAAGCTCAAGGTCATGAGTCAGATAATTGAGCTCATAATCCTTGATATTGCGAGACTCAAAGGAAACAACATGGTCATCCTGTATCAATACTCCTCCTATCCCTGGCAATGAAGCATTTGTGTAAACAAAGAAGTTATTTTGTGGATCTGGTAGTGCATAAATAGGAGTTGTAGTAAGGCACTCCTTTAAAGTCTTGAAGGCTTGCTCTCATTTTTCTACCCAAATAAACTTCTTCCCTTTCCACTGCAGGGAAGTTATGGGATGGGAAATGTGTGAGAAATCCTAAAAAATATCCTATAGTAACCTACAAATCTCATGAAGCCGTGTACCTTGGTCAAACTACTTGGTACTGGCCACTCAATGAAAGATCTAATCTTGGAATGATCAACTTTTATACCTTCCCCATATATTGTGTAACCTAGATGTTGAACCTCTATCTGAAATAATTCACACTTCTCAAGGTTCTTGTATAGTTGGTGCTCTTGAAGACACTGCAGAACATGTCAAAGGTGCTCCTCGTACTCTTCACACATGTGTAAGTATATCAATATGTCATTTAGAAATATGAGCATGAAGCACTTCAAGAATGTCTTGAATACCCCATTCATCAAACTCATGAATACTGCAGGGGTATTCTTCAAAGTAAATGACACAATTGTGAACTTGTAGTGGCCATATCTCATTGGAAAGGATGTCTTATGGATATCTACCTCCGCAATCCTCAGCTGATGATCACCTTATTTTAGATCTATCTTTGAAAACATAGTAGCCCCTTTCATCTAATCATACAAATCGTCAATGCGTGGAAGGGGATAATGATTCTTTTTCGTTACTTTGTTCATCTTTATGTACTCAATACATAAGTGTAGGGATCTGTCCTTCTTCTTAACAAAAATCACTAGTGCACCCCAAGGAGATACACTAGGATGGATTAGGCTCTTCTCAACAAGGCCCTCAAGCTGCAACTTGAGCTCACAAAGCTCACGGGTAGTCATCATGTATGGTGCTCGTGAGATAGATTCTTCTCCAGTAACCAAATCAATGTGGAAATCTATGTCACATGGGGGAGGTAGACCAGGTAGCTTATCGGGAAAAACATCTAAAAATGCTTGCCAAATGGGGTGATAATCAAGTGACGGCCCACTAGATTCACCTTATAATATGTCACTGACTGTAATAGCATATATCTTCCATCCTCGACACGCACACCTCTTTAGATGCATAGAGGATATTGTGTGAATACAAATATTCTTTCTAACCCAAACTATCACCAACACAACACCCAAGTAATTTGTAAAATATATCACCTTTCTATAACAATATATTCTAGCTCTATGTGCCAATAGCCAATCCATACCCAAAATGACTCCATAAAAACCCAAAGAAAGGATGTGAAGATCCAAGGTCATGGTGAAGTATCCTAGGTCAAATAAAAACTCATTAACTAAGAAGTCAACTAAGAGCTTGATTCAAGAAGCCATTTCAACGTCCCAACTATGACCCTGCCTAACTACCACCAACCTACATCGTTCTACTAAAGATGGAGAAATAAAGGTATCAGAAGATCCTAAATATAACAAGATAGAGGTATAAATACCATCGATGCTACTTGAATTCTTTACCATTACGCCTTTGTGCCCTACATGACATTTCTCAACCATTGCATAAATCCCATGGCTCTGAACCATGTCATAAACTCTCGGCTCCAAAATAGGGCCCTTACCCTTATTATTAGGGTTATGTGAACAATATCTTCAATGGTTCTCATGTATGCCACATCCATAACAACTATGATGTCCTCTCTAATGAGAACAGATGCCTCCATGTGTCCTATTGGTTTGTGCTGTAGATCTCGATGATCAAGCTATAGATCACTGCGGGTGTTGTTGACGATCTCTAGCTGACTGAGCTTTGTGTGTTGTCTGTGTCCTGATAAGTCCTCTAAAAGGAGGCACCATACTCTTCCCTCTCTAAACATCATATCTCTATCGAGTCCTAAAGAGTGGGCAAGTTTATTGTTGTTGTTATGGACTCAAAGAATACTATACATATCCATGTCTGCCACGAGGGGGATAGGTCACCCCCATAAATCAACTGTCCTATAACTACTGGATACAAATCCTCACCCTATACTATCCCTGATGCGTCTTCCTCTTGTTCTCCTCTGTAATATAGGCCTCTGCTAAAGTCTGTGGACAATGCATATGCATTGCCTCTCCCAAATCAAATTACAGATTCCTGATAAACTTGTGTACTCTAACCTTCTCATCCTGCATGTAATCTACGTACTAAAGAAAATCCAAGAACCAACTCTCATACTAAGGCACTATCATACTTTCTTGTCACATATCATGGAACTTATCAATCTACTACTAAATAAACCTCCTAGAAATATACCTGCTCCTGAATCATTCGTCAAATAGTTCCCATGTCAAAGTTTCTGAATCTACATAGAGCTTCTATGCCTCAGTACTTCACCAAACTCTTTCCCTGTTTCTTAGAAGATGTATTGTGACACGATCCTTTATGTTGCTAGTACATGGGCATAAATTGAAGCATCTGCTTAAGCTAACCAACCAAGCCTTTTCCTGAAATCCTCCTATATTTCTGATGAAGTGCGATGGAAGAAGCTTTAGTATCTCTCTGATGTGATCTACCATCATTGGTTTTCTACCCTTGAGTCTCTCCTCATAGTCATCCCTTTGTCTAGGGCTCATAGATCACTCTCTAAGCCTCATGGCCATGTCTTCTTTGATTGAGCCTTGTATATCTGGATCTACATATAAACTCTCTGTCCTATGCTCCTCACTATGTCGTGCGGAGGCATGAACCTCCACTGAAGGCTCCCTATCATGCTAGTTAGGTCGCCCTCCTACTGATCCTCCTTATATAGTTGCATTGACCTCTAATAAGGTTTGTAGTATTTGCGGTAGTATGGCATGGACTTCCTGATCTAGGTGTGGTTCATCTAGCTCTATGTGCAAGAACTCCTCATTTGGTCCAAACCTCCTGCACAGACCAAGGTGAGAGTTTGTTCATCATCATTTAGGTTTGTTTTGGTTTACTAAATTTTATACGTTTTTAAAAATCAAGAAATGTTGTGTGTTCTAGGTGTAGGTTGCATTGGGTTTTCATGTTGTCTTTCGTATTTTCCCAGAGTCCAAGTGTTGAACCCACGACTCTGGTACCAAGTGTAATGACCACTAATTTGGCGCACCAAAACCATGTGAAACCCCATTAATTGTTTTAGGGAAAAATTATGAGATTTTTTTTGTTTAAAAGGATGCAAGTGTAAAAAACATTAGTTACGTTCCATTAAATTCTCGTTAAAATTTATACACATTCGTAAGGTAGTCGAAAACAAATTATTAATTAAATATTTTTTAATTAATCTTCAAAATCATTTCGGAATTCTAATCCTCTTCAATGGTTTCCATAGATTTTTATTTAAAATTATTGGGTAATTAATCCCATTACTTTACCCATTAAAATATCTCCTTAAGATATAAAACGGCCATCTCATAAGCTAGTTTAAACCTAACATCCATTCCATCATATAGTAATTTAACTATACATTTTAATTCTAATTAATTTAATTCTTTAAGATCATAATCTAATCACCCATGCACAACATCATTTATTTAATTACCCTATAGTAAAGTTTACTTTATTTATTTTTTTGTCTAAAAGAGAAGGGTTACTATTATCCAACTAAGTCCCTTGGGCAAAATTGGACAAACAAGCCCCCACACGGAAAATATGAGGGATCAATTTAGCCATTGGAGATCAGATTTCAGGATTGTTTGAACAGGTTTAAGTGGGATGAGAACATTGTCAAGTTGGTTTAGAGAATGAAGAAGCTCCAAAATCAAAAATTCAGACTTCGTAGGTGAGGAAGTTCGGAGGTAGGCCCAAGCGAGGAATGGTGAAACCTAGACACAAGGATCGCAAAGGTCTGAAATACAAATGTCAATGCATAAAAGGCAAGTCAATTTCAGAGTTTCAAAGTCTTAGGTCAACAAAGTTAATAGTGCCACATGAGGAGAAGAAAATTATAAAATCTGAAGTCCAAAATTAAGACTTCAAGCTTTTGAGATTTTAGAGGTTTCATGTGCCCAGTTGGATGAACAGTCCCTGAAATCCCGGAATGCGAACCCCTAAAATCCAAAAACCTGAAAACTCCAAAACGTAAAGGTCTAAAACCCAAAGTCCAAATTTTAGACTTCGGGGTTTCAGAGTTTCATAGTTTTGAGCGATGAATAGCAACCCAAACCCTAAAATCAAAAAACATGAAGTCTTGAATCCCAAAAGTATGAAATTTTAGATTTTGGAGAATGCGATGCATTTCGGAGTCTGAAAAGCTTGAGCCAACCACTAGAATTTACTACAGTATGGCACCCTCATCTTCAGATGGCCATAACTTTTGATTAGAAGCTCAGATTTTCACAAAATTGCACTTTTTGTAAAGCCCTCAGTGAGACTAAGTATTTCGAAATGAGGAAATATAGTCTACCATTTCAAAGGGGGTTTCCAAATTTCTCACCTACAAAAATGATGAGGTTTGGCCTTCCATTTATCTCCAACAAGGAAAATTACATAGAGGCATGGGTTTTGCAGTAGCACCCATCATTTTTGCAGGATATTTTAATGCATTTTTGGTTGGTTGAAGCAAAATTTCAAATTCCTTCTCTCTCCCTTTCTCTTATTCTTCCTATATATTGTAAGGAGCGGCTCATTTCAAATGGTCGGAAAACTTGTAAATGCCCCTCCCTTGTTTCTTGTCTGCAAGAAATTTGTGGAGATTTCAAACCTCCCTATTGAAAATTGTAATGCAAAATATGTGCTTTTGGCCC